>CM052715.1:1827558-1842396 GCA_028551405.1 Uromys caudimaculatus
TGGTGGGCATCCTGACTGATGTGTGCCTGGGTTGGTGAGCATCCTAATACTATTTTCTTCACCTGTTCCACTCATTCAAATATTAATCCCTTCCAACACCATTCTGAAGGATGCACTGAAGCCTACTTCAGTGAAGGCAGGATCAGAAACTATTGAAGAGACTAACCCAGATATCCAGCAAATAGAATGGATGTGACTACATGCTTTAAATTTAACTGGTGATGCTAGAAGACTAGGTGCAGGATACGGAGCTTTGAAAACACAAGATCTGGAACTAGAATTAAAAAGAATGTAACCAAATAACAAACATAAGGAGGGAAACTATGGGGGCACTGACCTGCAGGCGTGCCACAGCTTCTGCACTATTGAGCTCACAGATCTGGGGCTACTGACTGACCTGCAGGCGTGCCACAGCTGCTGCACTATTGCAGGTGTGCCATAGCTGCTGTGCTATTGCAGGTGTGCCACAGCTGCTGCGCTATTGAGCTCACAGATCTGGGGCTACTGCACAAGACAGGTGCAAGACTGAGCCTGTCAATACCTTGTCACAGAAGAGGATGGGATTATGAAACTCCACTCCTCCCTGAGGATTTATACTTGGATTACAGCTGATAAGGGAGGGAGGATTATTCTCTTCAGTCCTCTAAACAAATTACCACCCACCTCCTGTAAGCAGCCTTGAGGAAAACCCTTGAGTCACTGAAGGGGCTATTTGGAGAGAAAGATTAGGAGTGGGAGGGAGACAAGAGAGGAAAACAGGGCATGAATGTTATCAAAATGCACTATGCACATGCTTGAAAATCTCATAATGGCACCCTTCATGATTGACATATGCTAACATACATACTAAAATAAAAAGAGGGACATAAGAAAGAAGGGACAGATTGGAAAACAGGTGGACAAAGAAGCAATAAAGTGGAAATGCTGCAAGCTCAGCTACAGCACTTAGCATAAAAAATGTGTGTGCACATTTTCTCAATCATATTTTGAGGGAACGAAGTCTAGCCTCATTGCATATAGATACAGTTATATTTTACAGTACATTGCATAGAGATACAGTATGTTGTATGGTACATTGCATGTAGATACAGTATATTATGTGGTACATTGCATAGAGATACAGTACATGGTACAGTGCATTGCATAGAGATACAGTATATTTTATAATACATGGCATAGAGATAAAGTATATTGTATGGTACATTGCATAGAGATATGGTATATGGTACAGTACATTGCATATAGATACAGTGTATTGTACAGTGCATTGCATAGAGATACGGTGTATTGTACAGTACATTGCATAGAGATACAGTGTATTGTACAGTGCATTGCATAGAGATACAGCATATTATGTGGCACATTGCATAGAGACGCAGTGCCCCATCCTCTTTCTGCAGGGGATGCTTTCTAAGATGCTTCAGTGTACCTTGAAACCACAGACAGCCACAGTACTGAACATACTGCATACTGTATATATAAGTGTCTTGTGCAGGTTAATTTATAAATAAGAAATAACAAGAAGTTTATGGCAAGCATTAATAAAATACAATGAGCATTATAATACACTGTAATAAGTTATGTGACTGTTTTCAAAGCATTCTTATTTTCTTTTCTTTTTTTTCTTTTTCTTTTCTTTTCTTTTCTTTTCTTTTCTTTTCTTTATTTATTTATTTTTTGGTTTTTCGAGACAGGGTTTCTCTGTGTTGCCCTGGCTGTCCTGGAACTCACTCTGTAGACCAGGCTGGCCTCGAACTCAGAAATCTGCCTCCTCTGCCTCCCAAGTGCTGGGATTAAAGGCGTGCGTCACCACTGCCTGGCTCATTCTTATTTTCTTATCCCCTTTTACTTAGCACTTCATGGCCTCTCTGTGACACAGCCACATAGCCAGTATCACTACTCTTGTGCTTTGAGGTTATACTAGTCAGTGAATACTGAACAAAGACACAGATCCGCCTGCTGGAGAGCCCTCTATCACTCGGTATCCCTCCACCATAGAGGAGGAAGGCTGTGATGCAAATGACATTGGCAACTATACATTACCATCCCATTCAGTTTCTCCACAAGCACCTCCATATAGATGAATCTAAAATATGTCCTAAATGTATATTCTAATGTAAGTAGCTGGAGAGAACAATGGCGTGGAGCCCTGCGTCCGCTGACCAAGCTCTGCCTTTGGTAATTTTGCCCTACCTATTGCATTAGTTCTCATTCATCTATCCTGTGTGAGAAGAGGGGGCTTATGGGAAGTCCCAGTTTTGGTTTCTCATTATGGAAATCAAACACTGACAACAGATATGTTCATGTTAGTGACATACAAGTGACATACAAGTAGGATAAATAAGAAACATATTTTTCATGATACACTAAAAAGTAAGCTTCAGGGTTTGGGGAATGACTTAGCAGTTACGAGCACTTACAGCTCTTGCAGAGGTCCTGGGTTTGGTGCCTGGGTTTGGTTGACCCATATCCAGTGGCTCACAGCCCCTTGTAATTCCTGTTCTAGAGGATCCAATACACTCTGGCCTCTGTGTGTACCTGTGCACATGTAATGCACAGAAACTCATGCAGACACACACATACATTTAAAAATCATACGAATGTATGACTTTCCCTGGTTCAACTTTTCTGGGTTGCCTATGTCCAGTATATTAGAGGTTCTTAAAAAAACCATATTGCCTTCAATCCAACTTCTGAGCATCTCTAGGCACTTAGAGTACACCCAGAAGAGAGAGAGGAATTTCCAAAGAGTCAAAGAATCTGAAAAGAGTAGATTTAAGAAGTTGGGGGTGGTGGTAAATTAAGAAGCAACATTGTCAGTCTACCGGTGATGATGAAAGTCTTTAATCCCAGCACTTGGGAGGCAGAGGCAGGTGGATCTCTGCAGTCTGGTTAATCCCAGCACTGGGAGGCAGAGGAGGCGGATCTCTGCAGTCTGGCTAATCCCAGCACTGGGAGGCAGAGGAAGCGGATCTCTGCAGTCTGGTATGCAGAGCTGGTTCTAGGACACCCAGAGCTATACAGAGAAACCCTGCCTCAAAAACAAACAAACAAACAAACAAACAAAGAAAAAAGGAGAAAAAAAGCAACATTGTATTTTTCTATAGTTTAGAATCTAAGCCTTAGGTTTTACTCAAAATATTAGTTTCTGCACAAAAGTCAGGAGTAAGGTTGACCAACATGGGATGGTTGAGTCAGTCAGCAGACAGACCTGTTGGATTGAGTCCGACAGTCACGGAAGGCCCCACCCTAGACAGTGAGAGGAAGCTGAATACAGGGTAGCTGACAAATAACAGCACCAGGATCCAAACCCATCCACACTGGAATCTGGAAGATGGTTATATGCGGGGGGGGGGGGGAGGAATGGGGAGGGTGTCAGTTCTTTTAGTCAGTCTGTCAAAGATAAGGAAATGCAGCTGAGAAGAAAAAACAAAGTTATAGCAAGTAAGTGCCCTGTGGATGGGATCACATGGGAGCTGAGGACTGTAACCCTGTGGGCAACCATGAGTAGCCAACTGAAAAGACAGGGCATGATTCTATGCACCAGGCAGTATCCACATCCAGCAGGCAGGAAACCAAGCCAGAAGTCAGGCATGAAACCCAAGGACAGAAATCACTTACACCCAAACAGCTTACTGACATTGTCTCACTGTTCCTATGTTTTCATCAAAATGACCTTATTATTCCAGGAACCTCTCACTCTCGACTGACTTCAGGCCTCTACTCTGACTGGTTTTAGACTCACCCAGTTCTCTGATACTTCCTCATTTGTTTTCAAGAGTAGTTCTGTGATGTCCTAAGAATGAGATATCCTGGGGTAGAGAGGAAATGACAAGGATAGCTCACACCCCTCTTCCTTCTCATGATTTCTCAAGAAGGACCACAAGGGCTTTCACTTCCCTTGTAGGTCTGCTCTCCTGAAATATGTGTGGATGACCTTTGCTTGTGTTCTAGAGAGAGGTAAATTCAAAGATGGAACTCCTCCGTTAGCACAGGAAAGGCATTTAACAAAAGGTAACATCAGTTTCTAGAAATGGTGGGGTTTCCCAACTACAACCACTGATCTGCTGTCTGCTTTGGGAATGGAGTTTCATTGGAGCAATGCTTCTCAACCTGGGGTCACAATGCCTCTGGGGTCAAACGACCCTTTCACAGGGGTCTCCTAAGACCGTCAGAGAAAGCAGATATTTATATTAGGATTGATAACAATAGCAAAACTTGTAATGGCATAGCAATGAAATTATTTTAAAGTTGGGGGTCATGATAACATGGCTAACTGTTTTAAAGGTCTCAGCATTACGAAGGCTGAGAAGGACTGATTCGGAATATTCATTTCATATTTGTTAACTTATCTGTCCTGTGGTAGTTTTATCACACTAAGTGAGTTGAGTAACTGACAGAAAGGTTCTGCTTCACAAGTTCGAAGATCCTTATTTGCAGGTACTTTGCAGAAAAAGTAAAAGTTACACCTCAGTCTAGGATATAAGTAAACTCCCTGTGTCTAACCAGCTGTAGGGCTCTTAAAACTTTACCTTGCCAGGGGCAATTAAGAAGGCTTTTTAACCCAATGCCTTGTGGGCAATGAGTCCTCTAAACTTGACAAACATTCACCAGTCCACCGTACAACTTAACCTAACTCTCAGAAGGCAGCTTCTTTCCTGGATAAGCAAACATGGACAAGTCTTGGGTGAATCATTAGCTCTCCGACAACTTGGGACTTCTGTACATATTTACAGTCAAAAGGTAAAAGCAAGTCCCTAGTTCTGGTGACATAGCACATCCTGCCAAAGCAGCGGAGTGGAGACATTCGCCAGCTCAGTTTTAGCAGCTCTTGTAACTGTGATGGTCCCCACATTCTGCAGCCTTTGGTGCCTCCCGCAAATGCTCCCTACTCAGCAGGGCATCTCACCTTCTGCGAGATCTCCTTATCCCTTCACAAATTCCAGTCACCATTAGAATATTAAGCCCTGACATTTTTCCTTCATTACTAAAAATTCATTACTGTTCAACATCTGTTCATACCCTATGCCTTAAAGAGATTAATTAGAAATCCCTTTAGAAAACCCAGACTTAATCTATTTAAGGGTGGGTCATATTTTAAGATTGATATAGCAGCATATCAGACGATATATTATCCTTTACCATAAGCCAAATCTATTCTGGTAGAAGAATTTATTGGATAAACCAGAATGTCTCTGTTCATGAGAAATAAACATTTATCAGCGATGGGAGATACTGTATATTATGGAAAGTTTTACATAATTTTGAGATGCATTGTAAAAAAGGTTTGAGCAATTCAGGTTGTTTGGCAAAATTAAAGACCTGTTGTGTGCTGTATAATTTCCCAAGGTGGCAGCTGTAATGAAGGTAAGCATCCTGTGAACGCTAGTAACAAGTGGATAGAACAGATCCCACAGTTCCATGTACTTTGCAGGCAGCTCCCAGGAAAGTTCTAGACTTATACATAACCCCTGAGATCACATTATCAGGGAGGTTCAGAGAGGCTTTCATAGAAAGTGATGGGCAAACGGACACTAAAGTCACCGGTAGGAGAATGACTATCATTTCTTAAGGTGTTCCTGGTATTCATATAATATGGGTCACTGGCATGATTCTCACAAAACTGGATGTTGATAAGAGTTCAGGGGCCACTTGCATAGTTCCAAATAGATTCTGTGTATCTACTTTTACAATGGGTTTGTTGCATATCCTGGTTACTGCTTCCTAACCTTGGTGCTGTTGCAGCCAATTTAGGGAATTCTAGTGTCAAGAGCATACGGTTGCCTGGATACATTGATATATTGCATGAACTCAGTTCCCTGTGGTCGCTTCCTTGCTGGGCGTGCCTTTATATGGCACCATTTCCCACTCTCTGTGCTCAAGACACCACAGTTGTTTCTAACCAGTAGCATAAGATGACTAAAGAGCTATCTCTATGGTAGTGCTATAGTGTATATGATCTACCTTGCTAGCAGATTTCCCACTCTTGTCCCCACATTCAGGAAGAAATCAGCCATATTTGGAAAGTCTCTTTGGCAAGGAACCAAGAGCAACCTCCAGGACCTTCAGGCAGCCACCAGAAGCTTCCTGAGCCCACAGATCCCAGGAGGTTGAAGTCCATGTTCATACAAGAAGAAAATCATTTTTTCTAACAGAGCTAGAAGTGGATTCTTCCTATTAGAAGAATGAAAATATATCCTGGCTCACTCCTTGATTTGACCATTGAGAATCCTTGCGCTGAGGACCCAGTTGACCATGCCTAGATGCATGGTGCATAAAACTGTGAGCTATGAAATGTAGGTATTTTAAAGCAGGGCTCTGGGTAATTGTTTATACAGTAACAAGTAATTAGTACAACAATTCTCTTATTTAAGACCATTTTGAAGTCCCAACAGTAATTTACAGGTTTTATTGTCAATATCAGTTCCAGTCATCAGGAAAAGTATAAAAAACAAATGTAATTCTTAAAGTTCAAATTAGCACATTTTAAAGATTCCTAATCAATCATTTATGGCCTGAGATGTTACCATTGGCCTTTATGACAATGAAATAATTCTTTGCAGGACTCACCAACTTCCTCTTACCACCTATGATCCTAAATTATTTATTTTTTTCATTTTATGTGAATTTGTATTTTTGCTACATGTATATCTGTGCTAGAGTCCCCTGTAGCTGGAATTACAGACAGCGGGAGCTGCCATGCTGGGAATTGAACTAGGTCTTCTGGAAGAAGACCTGGTTAAGGCCAATGCTCTTAACTGCTAAGCTATTTCTTCTCCCTTCATCTCTGATTCTAGACTCTACATTTTCTCAAAGAAACACAAACAAATATTCTAAGCCACCAGCACAATTCACTTAGTATTGTCATCTGTAACAGCATATGATATCATATAATATGCAATATCTTTAATTTCATATGAAACAAGACTTTTATGATCCAAAGCCAGGAAGTTTTCTAAAGGAAATTCCACAAGAGTGGAACGTGACTGAGAATTAGGAAAGCAATGTGGGGTCTCAGGCGGCTGAGGCCTGGCGTCATGTTGTCTTACATAGCTTCATTTTCCAGTGGAGCCACTCAGCTGCTCAGTGTTCCAACTTTGAATGCTGTCGTAGGGCTACTATTACTGGGAACAAACACCATGACCAAATCAACTTGGGGATTTGACTTACACTTCCAAATCATAGTCCAACACTATGTCAGGGCAGGGACTCATGCAGGGCATCAGGAGGCAGGAGCTGATGCAGAGGCCATGGGTGGGTGCTGCTTTCTAGCTTGCTCTCCATTGCTTGCTCAGTCTGCTTTCTAATAGAACCCAGGACCACCAGGCCAGGGATGGTACTAACCACCATAGGCTGTGCCCTCCCCTACTGATCACTAATTGAGAAAATGTCCTACAGCTGGATATCAGGAAAGCATTCTCTCAGCTGAGACTCCTTCTTCTCTGATGACTCCAGCTTGTGTCAAGGTGACACAAGACCAGCCAGTACAACTGACCCCTAATCCACTTGACATAACTATGAAGCCACAACCCTTTCTTCCTTATTCATTCCCAAGATTTCCCATTAAAAACATAAGTAACTTTAAGAGTCCCACAGTCTTTACAAATTCAAACACATTCAACTTTCAATCTCTTTAAAATATCCAGTCTCTCTAAAATGCCAAAATCTCCTTGTAAAGTTTAAGGTCTTTCTGCTTTGGGCTCTATAAAAATCAAAATTAAATACCTTCTTCAAGAGGGAAGATCCAAGGTACAGTCACAAACTGAACCAAGAAAAGTTGAAGGCTAATAGTATAGGTGACTCCATGTCCAATGTCTGGAATCCACCCATGACCTTCTGGGCTTCTCCAGAGGGCTGTGGTCACATCTCCAGCTCTGTCTCATGCAGCACATACAACTTACCTTCTAGGCTCTGGCTAACTCCACTACTGCTGCTGTTCTTGGTGGTCATCCCTGCAACTGGGCTGCATTTTCACCAGTAGCCTCTCTTAGGCTTTCTTCATGGTGTCAAGCCTCTACTTCTCTGCCATGACACCTTCAGTCCTGTGGCTTCAACTGACACAGAGGTTGCACCTTAACCAATGGCCTCTCCTGGCCTCTCACAGAGCCAAGCCTCAGCTGTTCTCCAGGACCCTGTCCTGGCTTTATACTCAGTACCATCTATGTGAGTTTTATACTTTACCACATCTGGCTGGCAGCACAAGGTATAACCTTGACTACCTCTAGAACACAGCTTCTCTGTGCTCTCAGAAATCACTTCCCAAAAGATGTCACCTCAGTGATGTTGGTTTCTTCTTCATCACTGCTAATTTCTTAGGTCCAGCTAGCCAACATCAATTGTCCCAGTAACGTATAATTTCAGTTTAGTTGTTCTGGTATCTTGTTAATCACAACTGATTGTTCAGCCCCAGTAAACCAGAACCACAGAATCTTAAATCAAAATAGCAATGACCTCAATCACATCTTTAATCTTCCCTCTGAACTTTCGCAAGCCATGCCTCCATCTTCTGCACTACTCTCAACATTCTTAGCTTCAAAGCACTGACAGAACAGCCTGCTGACTTCTCAACACTCAATAGTTTTTCTAGCACAGATTCTGTTCACAATCTTCCCCCAAACATGGGCAACCATGTCTGTCACAGAAATATCCCACTCCTGGCACCAACTCCCTTGCTGTGATGAAACACCATGACCAAATCACCTTGGGGAGAAAAAAGTTTATTTGGCTTATCCTAGTCCATCACTGAAGTAAGTTTGGACAGGACTCAAACAGTACAGGAACCTGGAGGCAGGAACTGATACAGATGCCAGAGGAATGCTGCTTACTGCTCTGCTCTTCATGGCTTGTGTAGTAGTCTGAATGAAAATGGCTCACATAGACTCATAGACAATGGCATTATTGGACTTGTGACCTTGTTAGAGTAGGTGTGACCTTATTGGAAGAAGTGTGTCGTCACAGGGTGGGCTTTGAGGTTTCAGAAGCTCAAGCCAGTCCCAGTGGCTTTTTGGTGATTTGAATAGGTTTGGCCCCCATAGATTCATGTGTTTCAATGCTTGACTAGAGGGAGTGGTTCTATTAGGAGGCGTGGCTTTGTTGGAGGAACTGTGTCACTGTGTCGGCAGGCTTTAAGGTCTATGCATAAGCTCTGTCCAGTGTGGAATCAGAACCTCCTCCTGGCTGCCTGCAGAAGACAGTCCTGTTCTGCCTGTGGATCAAGATACAGAACTCTTGGCCTCTCCACACCATGTCGACCTGCACACTGCCATGCTTCCCACCGTGATGATAATGGACTGAACCTCTGAAACCGTAAGCCAGCCCCAATTAAACTTCTTCGTTTTTAAGAGTTGCCTTGGTCATGTTGTCCCTTCACAGCAATGAAACCTTAACTAAGACACAGATCCAAGCTTTCCACACCTGCCTCTATTCTCTGCTGACTCCTCTGTGAGCAAATAAGAAGTGATCAGTTAACGAATCACTAAATGAGAAAATGTCCTAGAGGCTTCCGTTCCCTCAGATGACTCTAGCCTGTGGTAAGTTGATAATCACCCAGCCCAGACATCCACAATTGAGCCGTTCTTGATGAAAGGTGCTAAAATGCCAGAAAACAACTTTTCTACCCTCTATGTGTATTATGGCCAAAACATTTTAAGGCGACTCCTAGTAACTGGGATTAACAACATAAAAGCTGCCTGGCTGTTACCTGTAGCTTGGCAGAGGTGTGGCAATGTGGCCAACTTATTCCTGTCATTGAGACAGCAACAGTACCTTGGATCTAATTTGGTGCATCAGCTCACCCTTTAGGAACTATGGTAATGCATTTTAAGTAGAAAACTAAGCCATTTTGAGGCTCCAAACCCTATTCTTAGAGATAATTTTGCTTCTCTGTTTTTTTCTACACACACACACACACACACACACACACACACACACACACACACATACACACACTGTAATTTATTTAAGTGACAATGCAGAGCAGACTTTAAGAACACTGAGGTAGGCACATCACTAGAATGCATGCCTCTGGGGAGGGACAAAGACAGGAGATGTTAACCAGGTTTTATAAATTTTTATCTCCAAGTACATAGTGCATGAATGGATCCTTGGGATCTTTGCGGCCATATTTAAGACAGACCAAGGAAGAACTCTGCCCGCGAGAAGCCTTACCTGCTTTTACCTCATTTGTTAAATCTTCTCCTCTCCCAGTGCCCAGGTTTTTATCCTGTGCAAACAGAATGACAATCCTTTCTGCAGTCTGTGTACTGTTGAGTCATTAGCTTGTTTGTGTTTGGTTTTCTGCCCTTTAATTTCTTTGCACCTTTTTAATAACCCCCCCTAGTTCCTAATTTTCTATATTTTCTTCACCTTTTGTTACCAAAACCTATCTTCAGAATGTCTTCAGGATACATGAACTCGAAATTGGAGGGGGAGACAGAATTCAATATTCAAATAAGAATTGTTGAAAGAACTAGTGTAATTTGGTCGTTTTCTCTCTGCCTTTGTGTCAATTTACATAAAAATGGATAAACAGAATAACATCATCTTTAAGTGCCTTTAACTCTGACTTGTGATAGGATGGACTGTTCATTTTCCTCACCTTGGCACGCCAGGAGAAATCTGGTGAAATGGAGAAGAAATACTGACAAGACTTGATAAGTCCTAGTTCCTTTCCTTACCAGCTTTTATGTCCTTGGTAAAACACTGGAACACTCGGAAGCTCAACTTTCTCCCTGAGGAAAGTTTGACTGTGGGGAAGGTATGACCAGGGGCATGGGCATGGAGCAAGAGTGAAGTCCAGACGTGCCCAAAGCCCAAAAATCTCACCCTGAGACTGCCATGAGTAAGGCTCACTCCCTCCCTGTTCTGGGTCTACATGAGCCTAGCGTGTATCCTTCTGACCCCCACCTTCACCACCAGTAAAACAGTCACGTAGCCTGGCGGTCAACGTACAGCTTTCATTTCTACTCTCTTTCTCTCTCTAAGGACATGTCCAGCAAGATTCTGGAGTTCTTCTTCATGCAAATGAAGCATTCCCAGCACCTTGGTACCAACCACTGATGTACACTCACCCTAAAACCCATAGCCACTCCCCAAGGTGTATATAGCCCTTATTACTCCTGAATAAAGAGAGCTGTAACACTAAAAACCGTCTCAGAGAAGGTTTCTTTCACCCCACCCCTAGCACTTAAGCCAACAGAGTTCCCACCCTGTCTGGACAGACTTCCTTTCATTCTGGCCAGTAAGCAGTGGTAAGCAAGCAATGGCACCTGAATACCCTGAAGGCTGAAGCAGAACTCCACTGTGGTGTTGTACAGGGCCAACAAGATAATAACAATTAAAGTCCTCATCAAACAAATGGTGTTGGACGCTATAATCATAATGCAATAAATATTTATGGGTTGGTATTGGCTTCCATATTGCAACAAAAAAGTAACTGAAAAAATACAACAGGACTGAAAAGAACTATTGCAATGTTTAAGATTGTGCTATGCAAACAAATTAGAAATTACTAAACTTTGTATTGTTTCTTCACTGTGTCTTTACAAAGAGATTTTTACTATTGATTAGTAGTCTCAAGGAAAGAACCTCCATGAGAAGAGAATTTCTCATAAATACATATCAAATTCACTGTGTAAATGATCGCTGAGCTCTGTAAACTTGACTCCTCTGTTACATGCATGACACCATCATTGTCGATGAAAAAAATAAAGATTCTTTCCATTTAATTTTCTGATCAGTATGGGTCTCTGAAAACTCTGAGGCACTCTCCTAAATTTAATTCCCATCTACCTGAAAGCAAGGAGATTAATATCTACCCTCAAGGAAAGCAAAATCATTTCTGTAAGGGGCACAATAATCAGAAGATTGTCTTTTTAAAAGCGCACAGCATTCTTCCATTCCAGTGCCGTGTTCTTCAAGTTTTAACCACATCTGGCACATCAGCCTTTAGACTTTGACTCCTCCCCTGATAGCAGACCAGTGAACCTCTTCTGATGAATGGAGATAATAAGTAAGCCCCTGGCTCATAGCTTTAGGCGTGGCTGAGAACTTGCACTCCGATGCTCAGCCTGGTGTCCAGCCCAGAAGAAACTAGTTCCCAAAATTCTAGAGGTTGTAGCAACCATATTGTAATTGACACCTTAGCAAACACATAGGTGGGTCAGCAGCATAGTCATTAGGTTGGTTTGCCATTTTTCCCTTCTTAGGTGTCTTTGGTCATATTTCTCTTCCTCTCCTTCCCAGGGTATGCCTGTTTCAGTTCATCTGCTGGCTACAACAGCTGGCGGATCGCCCACTCTTGAGGTTTTTCTGCTTGCGGAGCCAACAGGCTGCCAAGGTTGGGGGTTGGTCATCTTTTCCACTGAGACACTGGAATCTGTGGAGTTAAGCATTTCCCCACTGTTACCATACCCACTCTTTCTTTCTCACTCCCTGTGAATGAATCTGGAAAGAATGAACCTGAAGTCTATCTTGAACAGCTATAAAACCTTTATGGTTTGTGGGCTGTTCCCTGCGAACTGGAGCATTAGCCTCCCTGGTCATTCCTGGAGTAAACAAACCACATCAGCGTATTCCCTACCATGGGGTCAATGTCTGAGGGAGTGGTGCTCTCCGTGCCTGGCACCTGCTGGTGTGAGAGGACTGTTGGCAGCCAACCACCACAATCAGCTTTGATGACTGCACTAAAGACAGAGCTCAGGCTCCCAGTCCCTCTAACTCACTAACATTATCCTGGAATAGCAACATCTCCAAGACAGAGACTTTACTCTGTAAGAATATATCATATAATGTATATATATGTGTGACAGAATACATTTTATGGTATCTATGTAGCCAACATGAAGTTTTTACTGACTTTTCTAAGTTACTTCCAAAAAAAAAAAAAGCCGAACTTGTGCTCTTTTTTGAGGTGCATGCTGATTTCAAAGTCAGGCTCTGAAGTTGCCCTGCTGTCTCCTCTGATGTCACCCACACAATGTCCCACCCTTGATGGTTCCGATGAGTCTCTAGCCTTTGGTCTGTGACTTATTATAGTACTCTCTTGGAAATATCTGTGTCACCATGCCATATTGTTGATGACTAGTTAACATGTTTAAGTTTGTAATATAAGGTGCCATCCTTCCTGGCTGTACAAAAGGACAAGTGAGAGCATAAATAACTGTAGAGGTCACACACTCTTCTCTGTTCTCTTTACCCTGGGTCACAGAAGAATCACGCCTTACGCCCATATGAACTCTGTATACCACACTCTTTAAAGGGTCTCTAGCTCTATAGTGCCTCATGAATCCATATACCCTTGCATTCAGAATTTATTATGATCAGATAGTGCCTATCCTGGATAAAACTTTTCCTCATCACAAGCATTAGACCACAAAAGACTTGTGATTGCTAATAACTAGGTAACCATAGTGATTGGATTTTTGAGACAGGGTTTCTCTGTGTCGCCCTGGCTGTCCTGGAACTCACTCTGTAGACCAGGCTGGCCTCGAACTCAGAAATCCGCCTGTCTCTGCCTCCCACATGCTGGGATTAAAGGCGTGTGCCACCACTGCCTGGCTAAATTATAGATTTCTTTCTGTGTCTGTTTCTTTGGACATTAATATTTGTGTTCCTCCAAAGGCTATAGGCATCTCCATTCTCAACTTTTATGTAACTTCCATGAATATTTACATGCACAGAAGCTAGACTTCCAAGTACAGAAGTTCACTGACAGCCAAAGAACCGCCACCACCAAATCCATTACTTTAGCCACACCCATGCTGTGGCCATAAATCCTGGGACCTTTGCAGCCAAGCACCCCTCTTACCCGTACCCAGCTCTCGCTCTCTCTGGGCTTCTCAGGAGTCTATCTTCAGTTATCATACTTTTGTCCTGCATTGTTAGTTCTTCTCCTCCCAGCACCATTCAGAAAGGTCATCATCTCCCTCATCTCAAAATGCACTCCTCTGCACTCCAGCCTGCCTCCAAAGTCTCCCTTGTTTCTCTGTCTCTACTCCCCTGCTCTCCAGGACAGCATGGTCAGGCTTTGCCTCCATTGTTGCCACCAGTATATCCCACACACACCTCTGGAGTGGTCGCTGTCCAGCCTGTCTCCCATCACCTCTCAGCACCCTGTACTCAGCAGACCTCTTCTGGAAGCACTCCTCTTGCTTAGCAGCATGCAGCACTTCCCTACTCCATCCCTGGTGGTTCCCATTTAGTCCCCTTTGCCAGTTCCTCATAACATCCTCATCTGAAAATACTTTGGGAGGGCAGTGCTTGCTTTCACTATGAACACTCTGCACATCCTCCATCTTCAGTGCTGGTTTATTTAGAATGACGTGTAGTAGTTGTTGAAATTTCTGCCTAGACTGTGGTGTGGCAGGGTGATGTTCTTGCTTTCATGAGGACCTGGAATCCATCCCCACGAAATAAGTAAATAAACCCAATTTATGTTGAGTCTATTTGCTGAGAGGAGGGGACTGAGTTAAAAGAGCTTGCTGGTCTTGTAAGGACTGGTTTGGTTTATAGCACCCAAGTTGAACAACCTGAAACTCTAGCTCCAGACCACCCAACACTCTCTTCTGGCCTCTGTGGGGACACAGAGAGAGAGAGAGAGAGAGAGAGAGAGAGAGAGAGAGAGAGAGAGAATGAGAACATAAATAGAAATAAAATAAATCTTTAAATCAAAATTTCAGAGCTCAGGAATATCAAAGCTCCCCCAAGTTCCCAGAATTCCCAGTGTCATACAATAACAGAAACTATCTGCAGCTGGCAAAATCATTCCTTTGCTAGAGCACAAGGCAAATCTTAGTCCACTGCTGTGAACAGTCTGAAGCAGCCCCATATCCCACACCT
>CM052715.1:1842496-1855583 GCA_028551405.1 Uromys caudimaculatus
TGCAGGCAAATGGATGGAACTTGAAAATATCATCCTGAGCGAGGTAACTCAGTCACAAAAGAAGGAACATGGTATGTACTCACTGATAAGCGGATATTAGCCCACAAGTTCAGAATGTCCAAGTTTCACTTAACAGTAACCGCTGGACTGAGAGTGAGGTACCAGATGGAGGGGTTGGAGAAAGGTCTGAAGGAGCGGAAGGAATTGGCAGCCCCATGGAGGGAGCAAGAGCGTCAATGGGCCCGACCCTCCCCCTGGTCAGCCTGGAGTTCAGACCACTAACCAAAGAATACACATCTATGGACCCATGGTTTGGACTACATATGAGGCAGAAGAATCACCTCGATGGCCATCAGGGAGAAAGGAGAGGACTTTGGGCCTGAGGGTGCTAGAGGCCCCAGTAAAGGGGAATGTCAAGGTGGGAATATGGGAATGGGTGGGCGGGTAGGTGGAAATATCGGAAATGTAAATAAAGTATCAAAAATAAAAAAAAATATTTCTGTTTGCAAAAGAAACCAAAACTCAAAAATTGTCACTACAAATTCCCCTAACTACCCTAAGAGGGCCTCAACAACCCCCCACCATCAGCAGTCTCTATTCCCATAGAATGTTCTATTTCCTAGTAATATATGACTTTATGATTGACAGGTATAGATGTCCTTCCATTTAACCCACCACAAATCAAAAACATCATATGTTGGGTTGTATTTAATACAAATAAACATCAAAAACCCTAGTTTAGCAACATGACACACAGAAAAATGGCCATTGCTCATCCTCATGGTCACATGGCTGATTGGGAGCTTGGCTTATGCCCACTGCCCAGCACCACTGAAGAGGATCAAACCACATATCACTATTAGTCCTAGAAAACATCAAAATGCAAAATATGGTTTCTACTGAATGACTATCACCTTCACATCATTATAAAGTTGCAAAATCATAAGTTGAAGCACTATAAATTAGAGCAGTCTGTATATGTGTTTATCTCTAGGTGGAATTTCCATGTACTAAAAGATAGTCCTGTCACAGAATAGGCATTTACAAAATATCTTGTGACTGAATTAAAACAAAACACTGGGGAATTTTCTTTAAACAGGAAAGAAGAGTAATTTGTATATCTCAACTGTGCTGGAGATGTCACATGGAATCTGTGGTGTCTTTACGGATGTGTAAAGTAAAATGACTCAAAGCCTGTAGCAAAGAATAATGTTGACTCCGCTGAATCTTTCAGGGAATATTGAGATCATGCATTACAACTTTATCCTGTCACTTTGAGAAGAATAACTTAGAACTACTTAGGGATCCACTAAAAGAGCTCACAGTTTTCCGTAAAGACAGACTAGACCGTAGATACCCAGACTACTGCTCCTCTGATGAGCCACACTTCCTTATATCTCCAACATCTTAAAAATCATTTTTAACTTAGAATAACACCACAAAATAATATATACTTACAATATCATCATTAAGTTGAATTGTTGAACTTGACTTAAAGAAATGTACACATAGTGAGGATCTCAAAGACACTCAAACCAATAATTAGCCTAGAATACAATATAAAAAAGAAAGAGAAACATTCTTCCCAGCACCCTTCCCTACTCCCATGCCACATTAAAATCATCATATTGGATCTGAAGGACCCCTATTTAGCCTTTATTGTCCCCACTAAAAAGCAGAGGGAACGATCCAGAAAAGGCTGACACTATAATGGGACTTTTTGGCAGGGTTGGGGGAGGGTTCAATATCACAGACTGGCCTCGAATTCACTGTGCAACCAAGGATGACCAACCCCTACCTCCTAATCTCTGAGGTTATAGGTGTATACTGTCCTGTCTGGTTTTATGTGGTGCTAGGTATTGAACCCAGGGCTTCAGATATTCTAGGCAAACACTGTGCCAACTGAGCTACATCCTCAGCCCCATAAGGTAAGGCTATGATCAGATTATAATGGAGACATTTACTGAAGAAGAATAAAGAGAAGGCATTTCATATCTAATCAGCTGGCTTTCATCTTTAGCCACCTGTGGTATTTATCTTGTGTGAAAGGAGAAAGTCACCAGGAATCATGTCAGGCTGGCTTACAGGCACCAATCTGAAAACTGAGGGGGTGTTCGTAACCGTTCAGATTCTGCTCATTTGCTGTAAGCAACAAATCTGGCTCTGGGCCCGGCTCTTACAGGGTACGGTTAACAGGATCACCAGTTGCGTTATTTGCTGTCCCTGAAGATCCATCCTTAACTTCCTTTGGCTAAATCACAGAGTATGTTTCTCATTTGCTGTTAACACAGAGAGAATGAGACAGAGTGCAGCTTCCTATAAAATCCTCTCAACTAAAGGAATATATTTAAAAGGCGCCCAGCTAAAGAAAACAAACTTGAGCAATGGTCATTTTTCATCTTCTCTATAAAAGTGAACATTTTTTATTCTTTGTTACAGAGAAAAGTATTCATTTAATACCACTTGAAATCATTTCAAAGCACTGGGAATCAGAGCATGAATCAAGACATACCCAAGGAGTCCTGTGTCCCAGTGAAGCCCTGCTTGCCAGAGATTTGGAGTGTGTTGCCTCTGTCCCTTTGAACTAGTTCCTGTTCTGTTTGTCTTGCAAGGCACCCTTCTGTAGCCTTTAAAGGCTTTCACCAGACAGTTGGTCTTCATAGGTCACTTGGAAAACATTTGCTCAGTAGGAAGGGATGGGGGGAATGGGAGAGGAACTGGATATGGTTGATCTTCATAGCATACAGAGAGAGAGAGAGAGACAGAGAGAGACAGAGAGAGAGACAGAGAGAGACAGAGAACCACAAAACCAAAAGTAGCTGACTTTATTTGTAAGGAGATACAAATCTAACATAAGCTCCCAGAACCACTCATGCCAAAATATAGAATAGAGATTGTCCCAGGCCTTCAAACACTACTTGGCTTTAAGACAAAATATAATCAGGACTATTGAGAGAAAGTGCAAACACCTGGGGAGGGAAGAGACAAAGAGGAAAGGTCCCAGTTTATCTTCAATTTATACTTTGATATAAAGCTATGAAATTTTTATCACACAGACCCAACCTACAGATATCGACTAATATTCTGGCCACCCAAGAAGAGATCTTTAAAATATAACAAAATATGTCATTACCAGAGCTGGTAAGAGCTGGTAGCCTGTATGCACACTTGTGAGGCTTAGATGTCTTAGCTCCCAGCATCAAGAATACCCATGCCTCATCTGGAGACTTGTCGGGAGTACTTAGGAAAGTCCTTTGGGCCCTGTCCCAAATTCATGCTCCTTTTCCATTGCTGAAATACAAAAGGGAAACCCAGTGTCATTTATCCAGAAAATCTATGACCAACAGTTAAATCTTGGCATGATGTCAACTCGAGTAGAAGACTAGGTGCTGGGAGCTTGGTAGTTTCCACTTCAGGTATTCTGAACGATAGCAGCACTTAGGAAAGTCAGTGGGTTTATCCCAACTCAAGATCTGTTTCCTTCTTTGAAATCAGAATGCAGGGCTTTTCATTTGTCTGGGATTTATCTGAGTAACCAGACCGGGATGAGTCATTTGCTTTTTCATGGTCTCACAGCTGGTCTGTACAAAACACAGGTAAGCACCACCCAAGGTTTTACAGCTGAATTCAGAGCTCTGGATGAGGTGAGGAGTCCGGAAAAACTCTGTTCTTCTCCTTCTTTAATAGTAATTGTGAGGAGTCAAAAATGGCAATGTGTTTGTTTTGGTCAACCACGCCATCAATGGAAGGAAACTGCATTGTAACAAGGTTTCACTATCAAAACAAACACAGAGTGGGTAGCATCTATTCCTGCTTATGGAAACCCAAAATGTTACCTGGGGAACTTTTTGGTGGTGGTGTTTTTTTTTTAAATGTATCCATGGATGACTTCAGACTTTGTAAATAAAGTTATAGTTAAAAAAAAAAAAAACAACAAGCAAACAAAAAACAATCTCGTGTTTCCTGAAGCTGACAATTTCAATGCTAAATGGCCCTCTGCGCCCAAAGTGGTCTCGAGTGAATTTGTCCTTTCTCCATTTCACTCCTGGATCCAGGCCCTGATTGTCTTTAACTCCTACAGCTAACGAGACAATGAAAAGAAACACACACACACACACACACACACACACACATGTACACACATACACACACACACACATGCACACACACACACACATACACACTCACAAAACATTTTTTATTTCCAAAGTCCTTTCCTTATCATTTGATATTTATAGAAATGAAAGATTATTAGGGAACATTAAAATTAAAAACACTCCTTGGGCAGTGGTGGTGCAAGCCTTTAACCCCAGCACTTGTGAGGCAGAGACAGGTGGACCTCTGAATTTGAGGCAGCCTGGTCTACAGAGTGAGTTCCAGGACAGCCAGGAAAACATTGTCTCAAAACACACCCCTCCTGCCCAAAAGGATTACTACAACCATCTTCAGTTTCCTAGACAAGGACAGAGGTGCAGGATTTGTGAGTGCCATGACTCCACACTCAGATAAGCATCAGAGTTGCCATGCCAACTCCTCCCAAAGTGTCTGCATCTTTCAATTCCATTCAATTAAACAACTTTTGAAGAACTAACTTTGCACCAAACATTTTGTTAAGAACTGGGCGTTGTAAGAAGAGAAATAGATAGCCTTGAACTAAAAATAAAATAAAAAGCTCCCAGTCTAGAAATTGAACAGGTATGCTAACAAACATAAGCAAGCAACCTTCAAGTCCTAAGTATAATCCTTTCCATTTTGTTTTCTTCCGGGGCCTTCAACCTTCTCTAGTGAAAGAAGCTCAGTACTTTGCTTATGCCATCAAGGTCATTTGAGCCAGGCTTGGAAACTCGGTCTTACTGTGCACACTATTCCGACTACTTGAAGATGAACCGCAGACCAGCCCCAGCCTGCAGTGCCTGAGTCACAAACCCACAAGCCTAGGATGAATCTGCAGAACCCAGACAGCTGCTGTTGAGTTGTGCTCCCATCTGCGAGCAGTCCAGGGCACAGACCAGATGAGACAGGAAAGGTCAGAGGTGGGGACACCCACCCTCACCCCAGGGACATAGCTAGCCTTTTCAAAGCTTGAAGTTTTGGGTGCTCTCCAAGCGAGCCTTTCTTCTCTGAGTCACACTGCAAGATCTGGATGGGCATCTTCCCAGAAGGCTCTGGGACCTCCAAATGCAGTGTAGACCATATCAAATGGGTCATCCGATGCACAATAAATCTTCAGCAGTATAACAGAAGTAAGAATAAACCTCTTGGAGGGCTGTCACAGAAGCATTCATCCAATGCCACACTCATCGCGTTATACAGATCCGTATTAAAGCGTGCTTAACTCTCACGCTAATTCCCTTTCTTTCTCTTTTTTTCTTTTCTTTTTCTGAAAATTGTAGGGGGAGGAGATGAGCTATTAAGTCAATAAAGACGGCAGGAGCCAATCGCTGGGTGAAGATAAAGAGGTGGGATTTTCTGGGTCCCAGGAGGAAGAGGAGGAACCGAGATAGAGAGGTGCTTTTCCAGGCTTTGGAGAGAGGAGCATGGATACCATGTAGACCTAGGGGTTATTAGAACCAATGGTGGCCTCTGACACTGGAAGAATTCTGATATGAGATAACTGATGAGTTTAGGACAATACATTCCTCGCCCAGCAGTTGTGTTATCCGGCTGGTTGTCTGGTGTTTTCCATCCATGGTGACTCAGATAGGCAGGAGAAAGGGCACAACCGAGGGGCGGTCGTTGGCAGTTGGCAGAGCCGGCCATGGGGTGGGTGGGTGGTGTAGAGCGATCGAAGCTCCCAGCGTTAGTGGGAAAAGCATTAGCTAGCCGTGGGGGCTGAGACCGCGGGCCGTGGAGGCTGAGTGGGACCGCAGGCCGTGGGGGCTGAGTGAGACCGCGGGCTGGCAGGCGCTGCTGACCCCAAAGCCTAGCCGGAGCAAGCGTGCTTTTAAAGTTACAAGCAACAGAAAATACATTTTGTCCTGAAGATACGCTTCTTCTCCATCTCCTCTGAGATCCCCCTCACTCCTCACCTATCCAACTCCATGCTTTGCCTGTTTTTCTCTCTTTCTCTTGAGGAAACAGACCCAAAATAGAGAAAGCACAAGAAAACACACACATACACACACACACACACACCCCACAGAATCAAAAACTATAATATACAAGCAAAAGACAGTAAGACAAAAAATGCCCAAACAATACAATATTGAACAAACAACTCTACAAAAAGACCACTGAGTTCATTTTGTGTTGGCCAACTGCTTCTAGAGTCTAAACCCTGGACTGGGGCCTGCCCTGAAGTGTGGCTGATGCACCCAGTGAGACATCAGTGGGGGAAACTAGTTTTTCCATTGCAAGCAGATGGTTTTTGGGTAGAATTGAGAGCCCATGTCCACTTTCCCCTCTCAGGTCTGGGGCCATATCTGTTTTGAACCTGTGCAGGCCCTGTACATGCTGCTACAGTCTCTGTGAGTGTGCATCATCCTGCTTCGTCTGAAGACACTGTTCCCTTGGCGTTATCTGTCACCCTGGCTCGTACAATCTATTCACCTCCCCTTCAGCATAGCTCCCTGAGTCCAAAGGGGAGGTGTTTGTGGTGGATAGTTTTATGCCAACTTGACACAAGTTAAAGTCATCCAAAAGGAGGGAACCTCAGTAGAGAAAATGCCCTCATAAGATCCGGCTCTAAGGCGTTTTCTGAACTAGTGATTGACAGGGAAGTCCCAGCCAATTGTGGGAGAGGCCACTCCAAGCCTTGTGGTCCTGGGTTCTATAGGAAAGCAGAATGAGCAAGCCAAGGAAGCAAGCCAGTAAGCAACACTCCTCCATGGCCTCTGCACCAGCTCCTGCCTCCAGGTCCCCTCTGTTTGAGTTCCTGTCTTAACATCCTTTGGTGAAGGACTATGGATGTGGAAGCAGAAAACAAACAAACCCTTTCCTCCCCAACCTGCTTTTGGTCATGGTGTTTCATCATAGCAATAGTAACCCGAAATAAGACAGTGTTTGATAAAAGCATCCCCTTTAGGACTGAGTGTTCCAAAGTCTCTCACTCTCTGCACGTTACCCTGTTAATTCCCATTACTGCAGGAGTAATCTTCTCTGATGATGGCTGAGTAGGACACTGCTCTATGAGTACAGCAGAAAGTCATTAGGAGTCGTTTTATTGTTGTGCTCCACTAGCAGAACAATAGTACTTGGTTTTCCTTTAGGTCCATGGCCTATCCAGTCTCAAGTTCTTGGCCACCTGAGTAGTGTCAGGCATGGGCTCCATTTCATGGACTGACCTTAAAACCAATCAGACAGTGGTTGGTTACTCTCACAAGGTTTGTGCCGCTACTGCACCAGTGTATCATGCAGGAGGTCACTGTTGTAGATCACGGGGTTTGTAGCTGGGTTGATATTTACCTTTCACCTCTGGGAGCGTGCAGAGTAGCTTCCAGTACCATGAATACTACTGGCTAGTGCCAGTGGGGGTGAAGGCTCTGGTTAGGCCTGAGCTCAACTTCTCCATAGTCAATGAGATGTGTAAATGTTGCTGTTGTCAAGAAGGTCTTACCACAATTTAGAGAACAACCAATAGCCTTGACAATAGCCCCGCTTATTTGGAGTTTTCCATGGGGCATTTTGGTTAACAGCTCAATTAGATGTTACCCATTACAGCACTGGAAGCCTCACTGGGTGGTGGAAAATGTCTAGCTAGAGAACTCCTAACCTGTTAACTGGTTTAGGTTTCTTTCACATATTTATTATCGTATATGTAGACAGCGTCTGTAGTAAATTTCATATGACACTTCAAATGCCCCTCGTGTTAGTTGTCCCTTTCCATGGCCCCCCACTCCCTCTTCCCTTCCTCTCTCCATGAAATCTAACCCTCCCCCACCCCATCTCACCATAACTGTATATTCTATTTCCCTTTCCTTGAGAGAGTCTCCCTTCCCCCATCCCATACTGGATACCTAACCTCTGTGGTTATCCCGATACTAGCATGCCTATCAAAGGCTGAAAAGCTAACACCCACATATCAGAGAATTCGTGCCCTATTTGTCTTACTGGGTCTGGGTTACCTCACTCAGGATGATACTTTCTAGTGCCATCCATTTACCTGTGAATTTCATGTTTTTAAAAGATCTTATTCCATTATGTAAATGTGCCATATTTTCTTTATCCATTTGCATAATCCCAACTTCCATTTTTGTTGCTGGCTCCTTTTCCTGACTGTGGCCCTTTTGCTTTGTGACAATTAGTGCACACCTCCAGAAGAAGCTGGGTCATTCTCCTTGCCTCAAGACCCTTAAGCAGTCACATTTGCTGTGTCCTCTTCTCTAAGTAAGGCAACATGTTCATAAGGTAGAAAGTGGGACATGGACGTCCAGGGCAGGAGGAAAGGAGCCGTTGCTGTTACTACCTTACATATGTAGGGGTCTTATTCACGGCAGATACCGAGTCTTACCTGTCACTAGCTTTCCATGAATATCTTGAGGACTTCTATAAGAACCTAAAACTGAAGAACATTCTTTGTATAAAATAGTATCTATCATTTGAAATGCCAAAAGTTTAGTTGTAGGATTTCAACAAATGACAATATGGGTACCTTCTGGTTTTTAGTTGTTTGACTAAAGTGGATAATGACAGTGAGATCTTATCATCATGTGTATGACCATCACAAATACTGATGTAAATGATGTATACTGGGGCTGATACAGTATTTGTTTTTCTTTATAAAGACTAATTTTTACTTGAAATTTTTTCTGCTTCAAATGTTGGAAAGTTTACAGACGTTTGGCAATCAAGGTCAGCAGTACAGAGCATGCACTTCCACAAAGGCTGATATCTATGTAAAGTAAACCACAGCAAGCAGACCACATACATATTTTGAGTACAGCCATTTCCTATTAGGTGAACATGAATAGTTTAACAGGGGTGGGGGTTGGTCAAATGATGGTTCAGCAATTTAAAGCATTGACCGCTCTTTCAGGGACCTGGATTTGGTTCTCAGCACCCATACAATGACTCCTAAATACCTGTAACTCCAGTTACAGGAAATCTGGCACCTTCTTCTGGCCTCTGTGGGGACTACATGTACATGGTGCAAAGACATATATGCAGTCAAAACACTCATACATATTAAATTATTAAGATATATTTTATAATATACAACATGAGGTTTTTGACTATGTGAACAAAAATACATATTTATTAATATGCTATTTAGTCTTCAAAAGCTTATTTACTTCTTTGTCTTTCCGTAATGAGAATAACCACATTTTAAATATTATGTGGGTATTTAGAAGAGTTGGATCAGTATTTGCTTTCATAATAAGTTGTAACTGAAACAAACATAAACCATGTAATAATAAGTATTTAAGACTAAATTATATTCTAACAGATGGAAATTTTTCTGTAGAGTGTTCTTAAAAATATAAGTGACTGGTTGGCAGGGGCAGTGCATGCCTTTCATCCCAGCACGGGGGGGGGGGGGGCAGAGGCAGGCAGATATCTCTGATTTCACAGCCAGCTTGGTAGAGACACAAATGTATTTGAGGTGACCTTCACACGTGCCAAACCTTCAAAAGGTACGCACATAGTGACATTCAAAATAATGTGTTTACTGGGATTGTGTGTTAGTTGAGGTTCTCTGGAGGAGCAGAACCCAACGAATAAATATATATTATGGAAAAGAATTCATTAGATTGGCTATACAATAGGGGCTAGGAAGCATGGCAACAGCTGTCTGCGTATGGAGAGGCTGAGAACCTGGGAGCAGCTTCGCCCATGGAGCTGGATGCTGTGGCAGTCCCAGTCTGCTGCTGTTCACTGCAGCTTTATTCATAACAGCGAGAAACCAGAAATAACCTAAATATCCCTCAACTAATGTGTAAGGGCCGTTCTGATGCTATAAGGTCCTGTTCCCCAACTGGTTCTTGATCTATGAATAAAGAATCCATGGGCAATTGCTGGGCAGATGGAATAAGTGGGACTTCCGGGTCCCCACAGACAAGAGACAGACAGGAGAGGGAGGAAGAGAGTGTTCGCCATGCTTCTGAGGGAGAAAAGGTACCAACCATGTGAGATCTTGGGTCTGCACCTACAGGTGGACACTTGGGGGTGTTGAGCACGGACTACACATAATGTAACTGAACAACTTAAGTTGAGAGCGGGTGGAGATGTGCGGAGCTAAGAGTATTGATAAGGGAATGCTTCTCTAGGCAGAGATAAGTAGCGCCCAGCAATTGTGCCAAAAAGGCAAGTTGAAAGTGAGCAACATGTGTGTCTGTGTTTTTTATCAGTGGATTCAAGAGAATCTGGGGGTGGGGGGTTTGGTAGTGCGGCCCATTCTTGGAGCTTGGGTGGGATAGCAAAAGCTGCAGGCAACACTGAGGAATGGATAAAGAAATTGTGGCACATTAATGTGTCTCCACATTAACTAAATGCTCCCCGATTCCAGCTGTCTCTCCCCACACTCTTTCTCCAGCCCCACCTGATCTGTTCCACTCCCATGCCCTTCTGCTCCCATATCCCCAGAATCCATTCTATCTCCCCTTCCCAAAGAGATCCATGCATTCCCTAGAGTCCTCCTCTTTACCTGACTTGGACTGGAGTTTGATTATCATTTACTTAGCAGCTAATATCCACTTATAAATGCATACATACCATATTTGTCTTTCTGTGTCTGGGTTACCACACTCAGGATGATTTTTTTTCTAGTCCCTGCAAATGTCATGATACCTAGCTTGAGTGCAAAGGCCCTGGCCACTCTCAACGCTGGGAGCCTAATGGTCCAGCCTCCTCCACCACTGCTGCCCCAGCTGAGGTGAAGAAAGTGGAAGCAAAGAATCTGAGGGCTCTGATACCTTTTTACTAGCCCTATTTTGTTAACACATTAAATAAAATGCCAAACCTGAGAGTGGGAAGGGGAGGAGAAGAGGAAGATTTAGGGAAGGAAAATAAAGAGCAAACTCCAACGAAGGGGCTGCTAACTATCTAAAGAACAAAAGTAACTGAAGTGTGTCCTGAAATTAAGTAATATAATTTAAATCATATTTTGAGAAAATTTGTAAAAATACATTTTCCTTTTGTAAAACAAACTGTAATAAAGTATTCCTAGTGATGTTGATGGGAGGGGAAAGAAACCGTTTGGAGCTAGGGATGCAGCTCAGTGATGGATCGCGTGCAGGAAGCCCCGCGCTTGCTCCTGAGTGGCACACACACAAGCACACAGACACACAGACACACTCACACACTCACAGACACACACAGAGACACACACATTCACATACACTCACACTCATACACACACAGACACTCACACTCACACATAGACACACACATACTTACTATAGGATCCAGATATATTACTCCTAGATATATATTTGCCATAAAGACCATGCCAACATACCACAGAGACACCTGCACAGTGGTGTTTTCTGTAGCCCTGGATGAGACAGCTGAGTTAAAGAACTACACTAGTTGTCCATATCAGAGGGAGGAATGGGAAAAACATGGATAATACGTAGAATGCAAATTTTTCAGTCATAAAGAATGAAGCTAGGCTGTCTGTAAGAAAATGGATGTGAATGGAGACTTCCATATTAAGAGAATCAAGTCAGTCCTGGAGAGGCAAATACCAAATGTTTTGTCTCGTGGTCGGTCCCAGATTATTTTATAGATACATAAAATCATACGGATGACAAGTAAGCCTAAGTGAACTGGGATGGGGGGGGGAGAAAGGGCAGACATCAGCAATCAGGCAGAATGGTTTTCACTTGCATAAAACTGGCTTAGGTAACCAAGAAAAATAAACTTTTTTAAATTGAAAAAATGACATAGGAATATGAGAAAGAAAAAGTTATATGAATAAGTATATATTTGAATTTTATCTCTAATAATTACAAATGCACGTGCATGGTATTAAATACAACTGTTTACACACACACACACACACACATACACACATATATATATGCTGATATATTATTATAAGATGCACACAAGTTAATTAGATCAAGATAGTTGATATAAAACAGAAATGGAAAGACTGGGCTATCATCCAAGGCATATTGTTTGGAACTTAATATTGTGTCTTTTTATATGTGCTGTGAACAAAGTTATAACGTAGATGAAATACTCCTTAGTGTCCCCGGGCCTTTCCCTACCCCTTCCAGGCCCCCAGCCTTTGGCACCCTCAGGCCTGGCTAGTCCCTAAGGCTTCTGAGGAGCTCTTCTGTAGTCCGTAGTACCCACCTGTCTCAGTTTCTCTTTCCTCAGAAAACCTGCCAATGTGCTGCCTCCTAGGACCCCTACACGGTGTGGCTCTGAGGGGAGCCACCAAGCTGGGGTGTTGCTTCTCCCCAGTTTGCATGATGCATTCTGGTTCACATCTTCCAGAACTTCCCTTAGCCTAAGGTGCATGTCACAGACAGAGAGATTACACTCTACAATAGTAGTCCTACTATTTTGACCTTTTGGCTAATGTGTCTTTAATGATAGAATGGTGACATCTCCTCCCTGAGGAATTTTTACTGGATCTTCACATATATATGCAAATCACACCTTAGAGTTCTTCAGCCCTCACTCAAAATCCCTCACTGCAGCCTGCATAAACTCCCCTGAGTACCCTGTGTCTTTTCTCTGCCTTCCTAGGATCACCTTCCTAGCTGGGGCTTGAGTGGCAACCTCAGGGTCACCCGTCCTCTTCCTTCAGGGAACCCCTTGTTTCTAAGGTCTCCTCATCTCCCTTCTTTTTTTTTCTTTTCTTTTTTTTTTTTTTTTATACTTTATTTACATTTCCAACGTTTCCCCTTTTCTGGGTCTCCTCTTTGGAAGGCCCCTATCTCCTCCCCATCTCCGCCTCTATGAGGGAATTCCACCTCCCACCCACCCGCCCACCCTTCCCCATATTCCCACCTTGACATTCCCCTTTACTGGGGCCTCTAACACCCTCAGGCCCAAGGGCCTCTCCTCCCTCCCTGATGGCCATCGAGGTCATCCTCTGCCACAAATGTGGTCCGAAGCATTGGTCCATAGGTGTGTATTCTTTGGTTGGTGGTCCAAACTTCAGGATGACCGGGGGGGGGGGCAGGCCCATTGA
>CM052715.1:1856083-1877073 GCA_028551405.1 Uromys caudimaculatus
TTTCGTGAGTTCTTGGGGGGTCGCACCATCCCAAGACTTGAGTGAGGGTCTCCCCAGCTCGGAGGTCTTCCAGAAACAACCCAGATGTCCCTCATCAGAGGAATGGATACAGAAAATATGCTACATTTACACAATGGAGTACTACTCAGCTATTAAAAACAACTTCATGAAATTCACAGGCAAATGGATGGAACTTGAAAATATCATCCTGAGTGTGGTAACTCAGTCACAAAAGAACGTACGTACTCACTGATAAACGGATATTAGCCCAAAAGTTCGGAACACCCATGACTCGATTCGCAGCAACTGTTGGACTGAGTGTGGGGTCCCAGATGGAGGAGTTGGAGAAGGGACTGAAGGAGTTGAGGGAGTTTGCAGCCCCATGGAGGGAGCAACAGTGTCAACTGGCCTGAACCCCCTCCTCCAGTGCTCCCAGAGACTGGACCACCAGCCAAAGAATGCATATGGAGGGACCCATGGTGCTGGCCGCATGTGTGGCAGAGAAGGGCCTTGTTGGCCATCAGGGGGAGGAGAGGCCCTTGGGCCTGAGAGTGTTAGATGCCCCAGTATAGGGGAATGCCAAGGAGGGAAGCCGGAAGTGGGTGGGTAGGTGGGGGAATACCCTCATAGAGGCAGGGGGAGGGGGAAGGGGACAGGGGATTTCCAAAGGGCAGACCTGGAAAGGGGAAAACATTTGAAATGTAAATAAAATATCAAAAAAAAAAAAAAAAGCAGCAATGCTTTACAAGGAAGAAAGCCACGCGGTTACTGCACGGCAACGTGGCCAGCTCCAAGAGTGAAACAAAGATATGCTAGGATGTGTGAAGTCCAATAAGACCTTGAAGACAGTGGCCAGAAGTTTATATTTGATCTGATGAATGATGGGAAGTCCCTGGAGGGCTAACACGGCTCAGAACAGATCGTGGCTGCGCCTCGGAAGCCCCTCAAAGGGCTGCAGCTCTCTGCAGGGTTTCCAACCAGGCTCCATTTTGACAATGGGATCAGTCCTATCAGAAAGTTACCTTTCATGGTCTCCCCATCCCTCATCCTCTGGTTTCCTCAGTGATTAACAGCCTGGCTCCAGGCCTGACAGTGAGCTGTAGCCTCCAACTCAAAGGAAGCTCAGCCAGAATGACCTTGTTGCTGCACAGAGCTCTGTGGATGTGAGTGAGCGTCTCTTCGAGATTTACGGCCATGAACCTAGGCTCCTGTTACTCGGTGACTGGCTGAATTTTCCGTTGAGCAACAAGACAGGATAACAGCAGAGCTTCTCAAGGTTAGCAGCCTTCTGAAGTCCGCCCAGTTCCACAACACTCTTCCTAAAGGCGTACAGAGGAGATTTATTGAGATGTTTTTGCAGGCCAGGAAATTGCTAAATGATTTTGTCGTTGACAAAGGAGCAAACGTCACGGCGCAGTTTCTGTTGGGCTTTCTCCACCTCATTAGCTCTGGGCTAGAAAGGATGAGAACAGCCCGATTCCTTATTCGGTTATCAGGTGGGAGGGCAACCCCAACGAATTATAACTTCATTGTTTTCAGTTCAGGGGTTACTGTAGGCACCTTTAGAGCATAGTTAGATCCTGCTTTTGCCCTATCCTTGTGAGACTCGTTTACAGTGCTGCTGGGCAGGCATCAGTGCTGCTCTAATTATGCCAACAAACCTACAACGTCAGAAGTAACCTTCTTTCTACCATCGGTTGATGCGTGTCAGACTATTCATCAAAATGTGCTCTACAGAATGGGAAAGTGTGCGTGTGACAATACTAATTTCGACGGGAGATCTACCATCCATTCAGGGAATGTCCACACCACACCACGCCTGTTCCACCATTTATGTCCAGCCAAGGTATAAAAGCATTTTTTCTAAAGCACAAGATCTTAACAATTGCCAAAATGCATGCCCAGGAAAGCACTAATATTTGATATAGCCCCTCCATGTTAATGGCTAGAATTGAGATACCAGACAAAGCAATGAAGAAATGGTGCCCATAGTGACTTTTTTTAAAAAATGAAAGATGGGGCCAGCAGATAAAAGACTGAAAAATTAGGAAGATGCACCATTTTTAGCAATTGCTGGTTGTGTTGGACATCTCCTAAGTGATTTCTAAAACTATTAATACTTTTAGAATATAAGTTAATACATTTCTAGTCAGTGCGACATTTTGGTGCCTACCATGGCCAGGGAAGGAAAAGGGCTCCCAAAATGAGGAATGATTTTTGAGTTTCAGAAGAGGGTGAACTTATGGATCCCACAGGCTTTAAAAACAATACTAAGAGTGTAACTGTCAGCTAGAACCCTTGAGAAGCTCTATAGTGCAAAGATATTCCCCCACCCTTTCTTACTCCAAACAAAGTTAAATAAAAAACAAGACTGGAATGCTGTACGTGGGAGTGTGAAACGGCATATGCCCATCGGCCGCCAGTTAGGGATGGGACCAGCAGGTCTGTGACCCTGGCTCCCACACTCGCCAGTCTGCCTGGAGATTGCCTTCCTGTGTCCTTACTGCTCTGTCTCCCCGCCCCACCCACACGCTGTGGTTGTGAGCCATCTCAGAAGCCCGACTCCCTGCCTTTTCCCAAGTCACTATTACAGGAATTACTGCAACATTAATTCTCTCATATTATATTTTACTCAACAGAAGAGAAACTCAAGAGTCTGTGCTTCTGGGACAAAATTCTACAAAATATTAGGTTCCTCTGAAAGAGCCACGTAAGGAAACTTAGGGTTCGGGGTGTGTGTGTGTGTGTGTGTGTGTGTGTGTGTGTGTGTGTGTGTATGTATGTATGTGTGTGTGTGTGTGTGTGTATGTATGTGTGTGTGTATGTATGTATGTGTGTGTGTGTATGTATGTATGTGTGTGTGTGTGTATGTATGTGTGTGTGTGTGTATGTATGTGTGTGTGTGTATGTATGTGTGTGTGTATGTATGTATGTGTGTGTGTGTGTATGTATGTGTGTGTGTATGTATGTATGTGTGTGTGTGTGTATGTATGTGTGTGTGTGTGTATGTGTGTGTGTGTATGTATGTGTGTGTGTGTATATATATATATATACACACACACACACATATATATACATATCATACACACACATATACATATGATATGATCAGCAGCCACAGAGTCTGAGTTTCTACTTATTCACCTAGCAGCTAAAGACTTCAATACTGTGTAAATAACCAACCAAACCATACAGATATACTTTGGATGACTGTGATAATAATGTAACTGCATGTTGAAAAGCCAGGCAGTGGTGGCGCACGCCTTTAATCCCAGCACTTGGGAGGCAGAGGCAGGTGGATTTCTGAGTTCGAGGCCAGCCTGATCTACAGAGTGAGTTCCAGAACAGCCAGGGCTACACAGAGAAACCCTGTCTCAAAAAACCAAAAAAAAAAAAAAAAAAAAAAAAAAAAAAAAAAAAAAAAAAAGGAAGAAAGAAAAAAAAAAGAAAAGAAAAGAAAAGAGAAGCAGTTTCTTGCTCATTCTTGAATTGTAATCTACACTTTATAACCTGTTGACTCCAAACCCTCTGTGTCAGATGTGTAGCTCTGTGGATGTCTAAATGAAAGTGATCGTGACATACAAACTCACTGCAGAATTTGCTATGCTAAGTGTTTGGCCTTTTCTAAGTAGATAGGGCTTAATGTTTTAGTGAGTTTAAGCTTACGGAGAAATTTAGTTTTTTAAGTCTTCTTTAAGGAAGATTTCTTCTTGAAAGCTAAGGGTGTTTCCCTAAGATGAAGGTAATATGCTTTCCAGAGCGGAGGTAATATTTGACAGGGTGAGCATGGACCCTGGAAACAGATCCTCGCTTGGCCCCTGCCAGCTCTGTGGTCCTGAGGACAGGAGCGCTTTATCCCCTCTAGGCTCCATTTTCCAAACTCTAAAAGAACAACAATAGACCGTATATCCAAAGGGTAGAAGCATTATGTGACATGGCAAAAAGTATGTACTGCTTACAGAGTCTGCAGAAGCATGAGACTTACATGCTGTTCAAGTCGAACCTTACAAGACTAAAAAATTACTCTATGGAGGATAAACCTAATCTGGGATTCTGATCTTTTGCATGAATTTGCTCTGCCTGAGGCCTTTTGCATTAAACTAAAGAGAAATAAGAGGTCCCTTCGGCCTGCATAGAAGCAGGGAATTGAAGACATCTGGTTTTATACCCAATCTTGTTAACTGAGCCTTTTGATCTGTCCTGAAGAGATGGCATTAAAGGGAAGAGTAGTAATGAGATTGAGACTGCCTCTGGGCTGGACAGGGCTATCCTTGGCAGTGGGGAATGGTGGGGGACACACCGCAGACAGGGCTATCCTTGGCAGTGGGGAATGGTGGGGGACACACCACAGACAGGGCTATCCTTGGCAGTGGGGAATGGTGGGGGACACACCACAGACTGGGCTATCCTTGGCAATGGGGAATGGTGGGGGACACACCGCAGACTGGCAGAGTGCAGAGAGGAACAGACCACTGAAGAAGCCAAGGCTGTCCCTTTTTAGGATCTGCATTCATGTAGTCTGATCAAATGCAAGGCAGCTTGGGGAGTGCCGGGGATGTAAGGGACACTGTGTAGGTACAGTGTTCCAGAATAACAGAGTGACTAGTCAAAGGCCGGCAACAGAGCACAGGCACTAACCCCATGCACCTCAGATGTTCTCGGGCATGTCGGGAGGCAAAGGGAGGATGTCAGACTAAGTAACACAAAAAAGAATATAGGAAAAGCAGAAGAAAGATTTGCTAACTATGAAGGCACTTGCAGATGTTTCTCCCACATCCAGTCCAGAAAGAGTTCAAGGCCAGAAAAATAAAATATCTGTTGGATGCCAACTGATTAAAACTCCAGAGAGAACCAGCAAATGCCTTAGTTTACTTATTCAAGGACTCTCTTTTGTACAATCAAACACAAAAAGAGAAAGTTCTAAGCAGGTGCCTGAGTCAGAAGATATATGGGGCGTGTGATGTGCAGCTCAATTCTTCAAAGAGAAAATTCCAAATAACATTCAGTGCAATTTTTACAGATTTCCAGTTTGTGGGAGCCTTGGAATCTAATAAACAATAGTATAAAGACGAAAGCTTTTTAAAAATGCATATGTGGCTTGCCCAGACAGTAACTAATGCAATTTTGTATCTGTTCTTAGATCCGTCCACCTCTTCCCTATGAATACAACTTTGTTGAACCAAACAAAGCTTTTCCAAAGTGGTCAAAGTCTTCCATCATGACGCTTGGGCAAGCAGTTCAGAGTCCCGCCTTCTCTTTCCCTCAGAAGGCAGGTCCTAACATATCCTTCAAAGACAGTATCTCGAGGACTTTAGAATTTCTCACAAATTGTCGCACTTCTTTGGATAAAGAATTGTGTGTGTACAGTTTCTCACAGAGAGAACTAAAGGTTTTTAATAGATCTGATATTTTGAAACTGACCAATATCTCGATTCTTCTTTTATGTCAAGCCTTAAATGGAGCACACTAAATTCTTTTCAATCCATGTTAGAGTGATTTAATTCAATATCTTCCACTAAGTAACAAAAACGAAAAGGGAAATGTTGTCTCTCCTAGGACAAGAAAGAAGTCAGGCTTTTCTACCTGAGTTTCCCCTTTATCACTCTTGCATGTGGAAGGCATCTTAGCTGACCCAAGGATAGGCACGATTCCTCAGATCACCTTTGTGAACATGTCCCTGAGACCCTTAAAAAACATTTGTTAAATTAAGCTTTGAGTTGGTTTTTTACAAGTTGTTAGGAACCAAATGGCTCACATTACACTACACAAGTGCAGTGAGCAGAGAGAGTGGCCTTCCATGGGTCTGCTGGCTGTTGCATGACGTTGGGAAACTCATTAGGAGGGCGCTGTTCAAGATTTCAAACACAGGCCTCATAATTAATAGAGCTGGTAAACGAAATTAAGTGCAGGGGTGCAAATTTAGACGTTTTAGGTTTCTTCTTAATCTTTTTGAAGCTGGTCTTCTGGACAAAACCAAACAAACAAAAACAACATTAAGAGGAGCTGAAGGGGTTTGCAGCCCCATAGGAAGAACAACAATACCAACCAACCAGATGCCCCAGAGCTCCCAGGGACTAAGCCACCAACCAAGGAGAACCCATGCTCCAGCTGCATATGTAGCAGAGGATGGCCTTGTCGGGCATCAATGGGAGGAGAGGCCCTTGGTCAACAAGAAGGCTCAACAGATGACCCAGTGTAGGGGAACCGAGAGTGGGGAGGCGGGAATGGGTGAGTGGGTGGGGGAACACTCTCATAGAAGCAGGGGGGGATGGGATAGGGGGTTTCCGGGAGGGGGTATACCAGGAAAGGGTATAACATTTGAAATGTAAATAAAGAAAATATCAAATAAAAAATAAAATAAAATAATAATAAAAAAGATTTCTCTAAGCAATAAATTAATTAATTAAAAATTAATTAATTAATTATAAAAAGAGTTCTTTGCTAGACTACAGTTACTTCCTAAGTAGTTTGAAAGGACATTGGGAAATTAATAAACAGAGTTAACAAAGAAATCATGCTCCCAAAGTTAACATAGGCTGTCTGCTTCCTGGCCATCAGAAGGGGAGCAGCTCTGGCCTATGGCACGCTCCACCACCCTGGATCTTCCTTCCCAGAGCCAACAATCGCTGGAGCAGCTGACCATAGGCTGCTTCTGAAACAATGAGCTGAATAAATCTTCCCTCCATAAGGGGTTGTAATCAGATATTTTGTCACCTTGATCAGTAAGCCATGAGTGGAAATGCACTGTGTGTCTCCCGGTCTAGTTAGTGTTAATGTTTGCTGTATGTACTTAGGTTCTCAATTTTGAGTGACCAGTTTACGTTTTTGCTGTTCTTTACTTAGCTTTTAAGGCAGCAGTTTCCCTAATAGTATTTTTACTGCCTTGATCCGCCCCCCACCCCTCTGCCCATCACCCTTGCGCTCCCCTCTCTCCTTTCAAGCACAGGCACACTGTTGTCCACTGTCCCTGCTGCCTCTCTTCACTCCTTTCAAGTGTCTCTTTCTAGTCACCTGCCTCTGTACACACTTGGATAAATAAAAATATTGGAAAATAGAAATTAGAAGTTAAGATCCATATATGCGAGAGAGCAAGTGACATTTGTCTTTCTGAGTCTAATATACCTCAGTTAATACAATATTTTCTTTCAAGTTCCATACATTTTTCTGAAGTTTTTATATTTACATTTTTCTTTACAACTTAATAAAATTCCATTGTGTTTAACATTTTCATTTTCCCCGGTTAATTCGTGTGTAGCTGTGCTTTTGTCTGAAGTCATTTACCCAGAGAACAACATCAAGTGCTGTTCTTCAGATACCATCTACGCTTAAAAAAGAAAAAGGAAAAGAAAAGCAGGCTTTCTCAAGGCCTGGAACTTGCCAAGTAGCCTCGACTGCTGGCCAGGAAACCGCAGATATGGACTTACAAGAGTTGTCAGGTCCAGCTTCTTGTACATGAGGTTTGCAATCCAAGAAAGGTCTTCCTAATTGAGAAGCAAGCCCCTTACCAACTGAACTATCTCTCTAACACTTCTGTGAGAGATTTTTGAGGTACCATTAAATGATTATCTACTAATAATAAATGTTTTGGCTACCAAAAAGTTGGAGTAAGGCTAGGTAGATATCATTTTAGATATGGTCTTTCTAGTAAGAAAACAAGTCTATAAAAATGGTGTTTGAGCAGATGGAAAGCATACATATACATTTATATTGCAGAAACATATATATATATATATGTATATATCAGCTTCTACGATATAAAAGAAGAGATACAGCAGTATGGTGTTGAGAAACCCACATAGTCCTTTGGTACTTAGTTCGATATCTCATTAATTGCAGGACTAGTAGCAATAGTAGCAGCACCCTCCATGGTAAGTACTGGTTTAGCAATGGAAGCAGATTAGTTGAGCCTGGGAGGAAAGAGTGTATTAGGGCGCCTGATAGTGTCTGATGATGAAGCCAAGCAGTCAGTGTACCTGAAACACTACACAAAAGAACCAAATCCAGATACTTGACTAGGTTCCTGGGTGTTCAAGTTGGAGTGAACACACAAGGTAAAGCCTCCCGTGAGTATGCTCGAGATCCAGAGTGTAACGATGAGGACTCGTCGTAGTGTGAATTTAATGCTTCCATAAGCAGCAGTTAAGAGCGTTGTGCTGGTTTGAACAAGGGACAAGGAAGGACAGACAACATACATGGACAGACAGCACACTCCCTGGTGCTCAGGACTCAGTACAGAGGCACAGAGCCTTTGTCTGAAGTAGGGATGTTCTTGGTCAACTTATGAAATAAGAGGATGCTTGAAATTGCAGATATCCTTTAGGCCATGAGACTAAGATCATCGGTTATCAGAACTGAACAGGACCTCGTGGGTGAGTCACGTACGGTGACTTCTGAGCTTAGCTTCTATCTCTATAGGATTCTCTCAGGGGGTACTATCTGAACACCTTTAGGTCCTTTGAAATTTTAAGTATTGTCATGCTGCTGTGTAATTTATTTTATTTTATATTTAGAGGCAGCTCAGAATGCCTTCCGGACTGGCCTCAGAGACTGGCCTCCAGACTTCTGAGATCACAGGTGAGACCCACCCAACATGGATCCATTGCAGAATTTTCCAACCAGAAAGTTACAAGGGTGCAGTTGTCTTTTACTTTGATCTATTTAAAGAACAGAAAAAATTGCATAGTCAGCAGTAGTTTTACTGTATTACTTAAACAAAACTATCTTAAAAAACAAGTAAGTCCACTAGAAGGATGGCGGGGTTTACAGCCAGGAAGTCAGGGACTGAATCTAGCTCTGCAGTGTATGAGTTCTTTGGCCATATCAGGAGACTCGGGGAGAAGAAGAGACCTGGTGGCTACAGCACAGTATTGAAGTAACACAGAATCTGAACCACAGGCTGAGTTCCTTGAATGCCCACGCCTTCTAGACTCCAGTTGTCTTGAGGCTGGCTAAAAGGGTACTAATGTTAAAACAGAAATTCTAGCCATGCTCTCTGGGCTATCATGGCGGCAAAGAATTTAAAGCGGCCACTATCTCGGTGACATATCACTTTGCAGGAAAATGTACGTAGTATCGCTGTGCATCTGCGGCACAGCCTGTAACTTTTCAGTCCACTTTAACTGCGGTCCCATGGCTGACACACATGTTATTGCTCCCCAATTACAGTGTTTTTTTGCTTGGAGGCATCTTGTCCTCTGTAATATATCACTAGCCAGAGCCCCAGTGCTAAGCATTAGCTAGTAATTTATGGTCATACCTTCTGAGGCAGAGAGGGCAGCCATAGCTCACTTTGGACTTGGGAAAGCACTCCAGTTTTTCCCTCAGCTCCTTTCTCTCTCCTCTCTCTCTCTCTCTCTCTTTTCTCTTTCTGCATTTACTCATTACTATATCTTTTCAATTTAAGGATGGCCTGGATCCTGCCATGTAAATCAAAGAAGAGAGGCCCTGGCTCAGCTGCCTAGCCCGGGTCACCTGGAACCCATTATGATACAGAATCATAAACACCTCCATTTTCCCTTTAGAGAGAGACCAGAACCACGAAAGTTAAGCTACCTGCATAAGAGCTGAGTGCCATCAGCTGTACTTAATCTTTAAATGTCCAACCCACTGATAACCTTTGGTTTGCTTTGATAACTGTGAAATAAATTCTCACTGCATTGGGTCCCGGCACTCTGGCTTCTCTTTCAGGCTGTAGTGCAGATGCTGTGGAATCTTGGACAGGCAGCCATCCTTGGAGATCTCTGGGGCCAGTTCCTGGCTCTCAGGCACTTAATTCCTAAGCCCCTCTCTACTAACTCTAAATTTCTTTAGAACGCCATGTCATTCCTGCATTACCAAATGTTAGGTATTCTATGGGGAGAAACCCATTTGGAGGTTGGGGAAAGGAAGAAAAAGTTCACAAAAAGTCTATGATGCCTAGCTGGAATCTGAAGGATAAATAGGAAATAGCCATGCGGCAAGAAATAAGAAGTTGATTCCCAGAACATAGGAGGTCTGAATAATGGCTGAATGCTGGGTGGCTGCAAGATGCTGACCCAAAGCTAGCCTTGAGGCCCTGTATTGAACAGGTGGTGCTAGCTACTCAAGTGCCAACTGGCATGTATATCCCAACTGGGGTGATAGGGTTGGACATTCCTTTATTTTTCCACTGTCACTTATTGATCCTAAATGCTGGATTCTGCTCCAAGCAACAGATCAATAAAAGCAACAATAAATCAAGAAAAAGACAGTAACTTCTGCCGTATTTAGTCTATACCCTAGTGAAGGGAATTAGATAGAAATGTTTTAAAATATGTATTATAACATTAGTAAATGTTACAAGGACAAAAACATAAGGAGACGGGTCATAAGAAGGCTAGACTGGAGTGAGGCCAGGTCTGGTCAGTGTGACTGAAGTGCTCTGTGTCACAGGAAGAGGGGGAGGGAACAAGAATGGAGCGAGTGACTGGTGCCGATTATAGTCTGTAGCCGTTGTGATGCTTGTAGTTTTTACTTAGAACAAGATATCTAGACATTAAAGAGTTTTGTCTAGAAAGCTATAAATTCAAATGTCACTATGACCAAGTTCATCTTTTTAAATGTACATTTAAAATAACTCATTCTAGGTCAATTCTGAACATGATGATGTTGAAACTGTGTGACGCTCAAACGAGTTATCCGAAGATAGCTGGATCCTTAGTCCTGGAGCTCGGACAAGGTCTGTAGAGAGATGGACTCACAGTTACCCAAAGGCCAATGTTAGCAATGTGTCAGCAGCACTGAGGAGAGTCTACGTGTGGTAGAGCAAATGTTCTGAGATAGCAGAATGACGTGGCCAGGGTCAAGAGGACTGGGAAAAAAGATATGAGGAGTCCCAGGGAAGCGTCCTGAGCAGGGTAGGGACTGAATCTCCAAAGAATGCCAAGAAACCATGCGATAGTAGAAAGCAGTTCTCTGGTCTAAGTGACATGAAGAACATTGATAAAATTAGCAAAAGCAGCACAGTGAAATAAAGATGAAGGTAACAGAAAAGAAAGGGAAGGAAGTTAGCAAAATAAGCACAGAGAAGTCTGGCTGTGGAGGGTAAAGGACATAATAGAGGCTGACATAATAGAGTAGGTTTTGCAAGATGAAAGAGAGAAGAGAGCCCAGTGTGAATTATATGTTGGCAAAAGGAATGTACTGTGGGAGTGAAAAAATTTCCCAGAGAGAAGGAGGGATAGAAGACGTGAAACCCCAGGTGAGCGGCGTGGATGAGTCCTAGGAGAGTGTGTGTGGCAGGTGGCAGGTGGCGGGTGGCAGGTGGCGGGTGGCGGGTGGCAGGTGGCGGGTGGCAGGTGGCAGGTGGCAGGTGGCGGGTCGCGGGTGGCAGGTGACAGGTGGCGGGTGGCGGGTGGCAGGTGGCGGGTGACAGGTGGCGGGTGGCAGGTGGCGGGTGGCGGGTGGCGGGTGGCGGGTGGCGGGTGGCGGGTGGCAGGTGGCGGGTGGCAGGTGGCGGGTGGCAGGTGACAGGTGGCAGGTGGCAGGTTTAGATGGAAAACGGACATTCTACCGATGGTTAGCTCAGGAACGGAAGAGTTGCTGCTCTCTGGGCAATCATGAGAGGCATTCGTAGTGCTTTACTAATATGACATATGCACAGAGTGACATATCCTCACGCTGGATAAAACATGGTGAGTGGGTGGGGCTAGTTAGGATCTCAGCAACATGATATAGATACTGATTGCTCATGGTCCAGGAACCCAAGAGGATGGACCTGTTCTTAGTTGTCTTCGTTTTGCTTATAAAATAGCAATTGACTACCTCATTTAACCTAATATCAGGGAATAAAAATAATTTCCATCCCATTATTTTTATAATTATTATTTCAGTTGAGCACCTGATTTTTCAACTATGTTTCTACAAGGGTTCAGGTTACATGATAAAAATGTATTGTAGGGTGAGATGTTTATTATCCAGCAAGTGTATAGAACTTAACTTTGAAAACTCTTTTACATTTAATAAATTCTGAAATACAGTAATTGTTTTGACATTTATTTATATAACGTGTGTGTACATATGCTGTGGCATATGTGTGGACGTCAGAATCCAGTGTTAGGGAGTTGGTTCTCTCCGTCCATCACACATCAGAAATTAAACTCAACCCTCCAGGCTTGGTGCAAGTACTTTACCCAACTAAGACCTCTCTCACAGTCATCTTTTTGTGTGCTTGAATGTGTGTAAATCTGTGTGCGTGCTCACGTGTGTGCAGGTACACGTGTGTGCACCTGTTAAAAAGAAGTTGCTTTGCTTATTAACAGTAAATCCATTTCTATTTATTATAACTATTATAGGTAAATTTTTAACCTAAACCAACATCCCAAAGAGCCATATGAAATATAGTAGGCTAGAAGGCTCATTCTTGCCCCATATTATTAGTTTATTTAGAGCTGTTCTAAAGTTACTATTCTTATTTTACATTTTTATCTCAGGAGATACTGGTGAAATAACATAACACAGATCAGAATTTAGCCCCAAACTGCTTCAACACTCACCAGAGCTAGGGGCATTCAAAACAAACAATCAAACAAACAAACGAACGAACGAGCAAACAACAACCCTTTATGTGTTTTACTTACATATAAAAGAGCTGGTGTGAAAATTCTTCCAGAAAAATGGACAGTGTCACTAGTTGCTTAATAGCTAGCTGCTAGCCCTGTGTAGAGAAGGTGGAGCAAAGGAAGGGAGAATTCTAACCTGTCTCCGGTTGAGAAAATGTTTACAGCGCTGTGAGATTATGATCTCCATGGGTATCCGGTGACAAAAGCTCTGGAACAAATCCCCATCCAGACAGACGTCTTCCGGTCTACCTCATACCAGCCCCGCCCTCCTCCACACTACATCGTGTTGGGTACTGCTGTGTTGCGATCTATGACCACAGAACCTGGTAGAAGCAGCTTGGAGGAGAGATTCCTTTTAGCTCACAGTTTCAGAGCATTCAGCCCATCACAGTGGGACAGCTGTAACTGAGCAAAGCCTTCAGGGTATCCAAGACACAAAGACAAGAATGGAGGACTGGAGCTTCGCTAGCTTTGTCTTTTTCATCCTTTTATTCTGCCAAAGCTCCTCCTTCCTGGGGAATGACACTGCCTGCATTCAAGGCGCCTTCCTCTACAGTTAATCCCTTCTGGAAATTTCCTCACGATACAACTGTACAACCGTAGACATACCCCACCAGTCTTCTAGATAATTCTATCCAGTCAGGTTGAATATGAAGATTAATGGTGCTGAAGAGACGATCAGTGGTTAAGAGCACTGGCTGCTGCTCCAGAGTCCTGGAAGAGGACAGCACCCGAATGGTGGCTCACAGTAGTAGTCCCATGAGATCTGATTCCCTTTTCTGACATGCAGAGATACATGACAGTGTTCGTAGACAAAACACCCATATCCATAAAATAAGCAAATTTTTTTTAAAGAAGAAAATGAGAGTTAACCATGACGAGTATTTTTATTTTTATTTATTTATTTTATTTGTCCATTCATTTTCTCCTGCAGCTAGAGGCAACCACTGAGATACAAGTAGAAGTGTATTTAAAAAAAAAAAATGTAATCAATTTTCAGAGACAAAACTGGCACCTTCCTGCCTCAATCTAGTGTCAAGCTGCTCCATTTAGCAATTAAAAATAAAGATTGCTTAAAGCCTGGCATGGTGGTACATGTCTCTAATCCCAACGCTTGGGAAGCAGAGGCATGTGGGTCTCTATGAGTTCAAGGCCGGCCTGGTCTACAAAATGAGTTCTAGGACAGCCAGAGCTAAGTAGAGAGATTCTGTCTCAAAAGAACAAAAAAAGTAAATAAATAAAGGTTGTTTAGTTATATTTGAATTTCAGATAAGCAGTACTTTTTAGCATAACCATGCACATAACTTTGAACATGCTAATACAAAAAACATAAGTTGTCGCTATCTAAAATCCATTTTGATTGGGAAACCAGTACTTATTTTATCACACATCTACTAAGAAGGCTGCATGAGGACTCCAGCAGCTGCATAAAGAGAGCTTAAAGCCCAACAAAGGCCTAGTACTGGGCAGACTAGTTACAGAAGACCCAAGGTCGGGTACTGGGCAGACTAGTTATAGAAGACCTGACAGTACCGCATGGACCCCAGGTACCATCTATTTATGTTCTCTGAGCCACAGTGATTAGAACTGGATGCAGGTAGCCCAACTGCTAACCTGCAGACTACACTTTCACATTCTGGGTTTGTTTGTTTGTTTGTTTGTTTGTTTGTTTGTTTGTTTGTTGGGGGTCTTTTGCCACCCCTCTCATTGTTTCATTTTTCTCCTTCATTCTAATCATACATGTTTTAGGTTGGTTTTGCTCACTTATAAAGATTAAGAGGGACAATAAATTTTACTCAATAACTTGTCTCCTTTCTACAACTTCAGAAATAGCCAGAACTAAGGTGGGAGCTGTAGGCATAGGACTTGAGAAGCTCTGGGAAAGTCTCCCAAAGGCTCCCAAAGTCTTGCAGAGCTGTCCTTCACAGAACCACCGTGCTGTGTGAGGAGGCTTGCTCGGGAAGGCAGAGACACCGGCTTCAGGGGTATTCTGAAAGGAAGGAACTCTATAAGAAAACACCCAATCCCACTGCCTCAGCTTCTGCGGCACCGTGCACTACATAATTCTAGTTAGAGCTATTATTTATGAACACTTGCCACACACCCAAACCATGCCAAGCATTTTATTTATGTATGCATTTATACATTATAGAACCCCATGCTAACCTCAGAATGCTATCTAGATGACTAACCTTATTTTCATATAGGGAAAACAAGGGCCAAAGAGGAAAAGAAACTTCTTTCAAATTAAAAATCATGCAAGATGTGTAGCAGGAATTTGAATTCAGATTTCGTCCAAAACAGATATTCTTCTCTTGCAATTATTTTCAATCCATACCATAAAACTCTGTACATTTATAATACCCTATAAATGATGATGCCTGTGTGGTTTGAATAGGTATGGGGACATAGACTCATGTGCTTGAATGCTTAGCCCATAGGGAGTGACATTATTAGGAGATATGGCCTTGTTGGAGTAGGCGTGGCCTTGTTGGAGTAGGCGTGGCCTTGTTGGAGTAGGCGTGGCCTTGTTGGAGGAAGTGTGTCACTGTGGGAGCGGGCTTTGAGGTCTCCTGTGCTCAAGCTACACCCCGAGTGATACATGGTCTCCTCCTGAAGCCTTCAGATCGAGATGTAGAACCCTCAGTTTCTTCCCTAGCAACATGCCTGCCTGAGTGCTGCCATACTCCATGCTACGACAGTAATGGACTAAACTAAATATTTTCTTTCGTAAGAGTTGTTATGGTCATGGTGTTTTTTTCATAGCAATAAAACCCTACCTAAGACAACTTAATCTGATATGCTATAGATTTTGCTTGAAAAGCCAGAAGAAATATTTTTATATATTTTAATCACAAAGAAGTGGAAAACATGTAAATAAATAAATAAATTTTGGGAATTTAAACATTAAACATATCAAAACATGCATGGTACTCTACAAATATGCACAATTTTTATCAGTTTAAAAAGTTTGGGACATACTTAACCTATAAATGTAAAATATAATCCTTCACTATTTCATTTTTACCTGATGATTCAACATTTCAAAAGTTCTTCCAGAGTCAGTTCTTCATTTGCATAGATAGAGCACGTACACACATGATGTGGTTTGTTCCAAATGAAAGTATCATAAGTTAAAAATGCAGGTAGAGCCAGGCGGTGTGGCGCACGCCTTTGATCCCAGCGCTCAGGAGGCAGAGGCAGGTGGATTTCTGAGTTCGAGGCCAGCCTGGTCTACAGAGTGAGTTCCAGGACAGCCAGGGCTACACAGAGAAAGCTTGTCTCAAAAAAAAAAAAAAAAAACAAATAAATAAATAAATAAATAATAAAAAGCAAAAAAAGAGAAAGGAAGAAAAGAAGGAAGGAAGGAAGGAAAAGAAAAAAGAAAATTTATTTAGGGGTGGGAGATAGCTTGAGGCTCAGTTGGTAACATGCTGGCACATAAACTCAATCCCAGAACCTATTACAATAGTGTATTGTGGGTGTGGAGACACAGGCTCGTAACCCCAGAGCTGGGAGGTAGGAGCGCACGGGCACCTCAGCTTTCAGGCCAGCCAGGCCAGTCGACTTGGCAATCTCCAGGCTAGCAAGAAACCCTGTGTCAAAAAAGGGGAGCATCTCAGGTTGTCGTCTGATTTCCACTCAGACATCATCAGCACATAGACTAGCACAGGATTCATTTAACACATTTCACCAACTAAATAACAGCTCACTGTGTGGTATCAGTTGTGTATATCTGCATGACCAAGTGGCCAGTTAAAGAAAAAAAGAAAAATTGGGCATCTGAAGTAACGATTCTACTAAAGGTTTTTTACATTGTCATAAAGCTGAAAATCACAATTGAATAAGTTAGGGCTGTCTGTAGAGCTTTTGGGCTGAGAGGAAAGTGCGTCACTTCCCAGGCAACAGAATCAGCATGTCAAGTGAAGAGCTGTCTCCTACACCTAAGTTCTGCAGAGAAAGGACACCCTGTCTAGACACCGATACCTCCTAAAAACAGCTAACAGCACAAAAACAGCACTGCTTCCCATCCTGTTGGTCAGCACGCCTCGCTCTCTTAGAAAGGAAAAGCTGTCACAGAGAACAGAGTGACTTGGGCTGTGGAGAACACCTGGACATCCCAAGTGGCCTGAGTGGCATGTGCTGAATCCTCTCATCTTACTCTTGACCCAGTAGTCACAGATTGATCAGCCCACAGCAGACTCACTCCACTGCATCAGATTCATCTTGCTGGGACTTAGTCGTAGCATCTCTGAGAACACCCACACTGTCTGGACCAGACACAGGTCATGATGGTTAAGATGGTGAAGAGCTCCCTCTGAATCACAGGAAACACACAAACCAAGCAGGAAAAACGTGCCTTGAACTTTTCCACGTAGTTCACCTACTGCAACTGGGGGTGGTTCACGTTCCATGAATAGGGCACCCAAGGAGAATGGCTAATAACAGACTGATCCAGAACTGAGAAAGAATAGCATGGCATCTTGCCCCAGTCATGAATAGATGACATAACAAAGAGAGAGGAAAGAGAAACAAGGAACTCAGGAGTAATGGGGAGACCAGGGCTCACCAGCCGGCGTCTCTGAGCAGAGTGTGGGAACATTTCCCTGCCTCTGAGATGCATATTGTTGTCCAACAATGGTGCAGTGACTGACATTGCAAAATCTCCATTTCAAAGGAAAACCAGCAGAGGTGTTCTGCTCCTCCTCTCCCCTCTGGGAGACCCTGGAAAGTGCCAGCCAGCTTGCATGATAGTTAGAGACATGAAAAAATAAAAGCAGCAAACCCTGCATTTAGAATGGGCAAGGAGCAGGGAGGGTGGAGTCTTTTAGGGTGCCGAATCATAAAATATAAACTCGATTGAGAGTCCACAGGACAGCAGTGGGGTCCCAGCTCAGCAACCAAATTAAAATGCAGCTTCAGCTCTCTGGTTCCCAGAGTCCTTACCTGCAAAACAAGGTTATATGTTGCATCTCTTCATTCAACAGCATTATCCAGCTCAGCTACATAAATAGATCTCGTGGGGCTTGCGCTCTAGTAGAAATAGTGGATAATAAAGAAACTAATAAGTAAGTGGCCCGTGGTGGGGGGGTTATAGAGAGAACAGGGAGTAAAGCTGGTGCTCTAAGTCTCAGGAAGACTGCTCAGAAAGAGCTCATATGTGGTGTAGCAAGCTTAGCATGTGTGTGTGGTCATGGCTTTAAAGTCTACAACAAAAACAAAACAACAGCAGCAACTAGACCAAGAAAAAGCCAACCAGATGCAAATTTGGGGAAAGTTGTCCCAGACAAAAGAAACAACCACATATGACTATGAAATAGGACTCTAGTTGGCATACTGGGGTGCATCAAAAAATTATATGGTATTAGGAGAAAGACGGTAGGAAGAAGATATTTAAAAAGATAACCCAATGAGAGGTGTTTTGAAGTTAGAGAGATCTGAAGTTTAATGCTGATACAAATTATTAAAGGCCATTTATTGAACAAAGAGGGACATCGAATTTTACTAAAATGTCACTATCACTGATGAAAATAGATAGTTCACTTACATGGTAATAAATGAGCTGGCATAAACATCCTCCAGCCTTTGTTGCAAACATCAGGAACTAAACAGCTTCCTGTCACAATGAATCCTGGGAAGCTTCAGCATTGGTCCAGCTGAAATGCAAAGGTGGCATCAAAAAGGTAGCAGAAATGGAGGTGATGCACAGATGATGGAGGTGATGCACAGATGATGGAGGTGATGCACAGATGATGGAGGTGATGCAGAGATGGAGGTGATGCACAGATGGAGGTGATGCACAGATGATGGAGGTGATACAGAGATGGAGATGATGCAGAGATGATAGAGGTGATTCAGAGATGGAGGTGATGCACAGATGGAGGTGATGCAGAGATGATGGAAGTGATGCACAGATGGAGGTGATGACAGATGGAGGTAATACACAGATGATGGAGGTGATGCAGAGATGGAGGTGATGCAGAGATGATGGAGGTGATGCACAGATGGAGGTGATGCACAGATGATGGAGGTGATGTAGAGACTGAAGAGATGCTGGGATGGATTAGAGTGTAGATCTGCTTTATATGTGGAAGAAAACAAATTAGAATGATAAATTAGATAAATTAGAATGGGGATAAAAAGTAATGATCATTAAACCTCCTTCTCTCCGTTTCACTCTCCCTCTGTCTGTTCTTCTCCCTGCCTCCTCCTCACCTTCATGGCAAGTTTGAAGACAATGTAGACTCTGCTCTGTGGTTGAGGTTTGGCTCAGGGGAAGTTCTGTACCTGGAAGCTCCATCCTCATTTAAGCATCTCTGAAGAGAAATCAGCCTCTGGGCAGTGAGACCAGATAAGGCCATGGGGAGCAGGCTAGTCCTATGGCTAGCACCATGAAGAAGGCCGTGTAGCTAGGACAGCAGCCAGACCAGAACCAGGTGCTGCCTGGGGCTCAGCCGCAGCTAGCGCTCACACTGGCAGCGCTCTCCGTAGTCCCTGTGCTCCTTCCCACCCCGATAGCCGCCACACATTCTCCTCGATGACCGCATTTCCATCCACATCGTTGTTCAACATATGACCCCGTGTCATTGCTGGTCTTTAGTTAAAAGAAGAAAGAAGTCTCAGTGGCTCCGTGTCAGTTCCTGCATTTGCGGGGTAACTCAGATTATCGGAACCAAATTGCCAGATCAAAGAGGAAATGTTTTTTATAAACATGACAAATAGTGGCAGCTACCTTCAAAAAGCAGTCCATTAACTAAGTGTGCGGGGACCGTTTCTGTGACACATGCCGACAGAGGATGTAATTGGAAAATTGTTTTTGATTAGAAGAAAATTTCTAAGTAAAATGCTAAACAGTTTGAAAATGTGAAGATAATGATAAAGATACAGCCAAATGAATTGTTTGAAAGTAAGAATTGATTCTAAAAAGCAATATATAGAGGAACTAATTTTAAAGGAGTTTAGAGTTTATTAGCATTTATCAGAACAAACAATCTTGTCTCCTTGCTTTCTATGAAAACTTAGAAAAATGTACAAAGATGATAAAAGTGAGCTACACACGGTCTAGAAGCTGCTACATAGGCACCTAAAACAACCTAGAATTAAACACATGATGCTGTGTCCGTGCTGTGTGCGTGCTGCGCCACTGAGCTACACCCAACCCTGCTGGCCTTTTTAGGTTTTTTTTGTCATGGGGTCTCACTAAGTTGATCAGGTTGATGTCTCTGCCTCAGTTTCCAGAACAGGTAAGATTATGGATCCGATTTCCTTTTTATAAAACTAGAATCTTATGTACGCATACCATTTTGCATCCTATTCTTTCTTGATATATATATTTTACTCTTGGCATTATTCTTTTAAAGATATTTGTTGTTATTCTTTAACAATTTTATATATGTATGTAATGTATCTTTATCATGCTCGCTCCCCATTCCTTCTCCCCTGCACGCTCCCTTTGGACTCCTATCGCATTGACCCCTCCCATCGCATTGACCCCTCCTATCGCATTGACCCCTCCCATCGTATTGACCCCTCCCATCGCATTGACCCCTCCCATCGCATTGACCCCTCCCATCGCATTGACCCCTCCTATCGCATTGACTCCTCCTCCCATCATATTGCCCCCTACTTTCACATCTTTTTTTATTTACTTATTTATTTTTATTTTTGATACTTTATTTACATTTCCAATGTTTCCCCCTTTCTAGGTCTCCTCTTTGGAAACCCCCTATCCCCTCCCCCTCCCCTACCTCTATGAGGGAATTCCACCCACCCGCCCACCCATTCCCATATTCCCACCTTGACATTCCCCTTTACTGGGGCCTCTAACACACTCAGGCCCAAGGGCCTCTCCTCCCCCTGATGGCCATCGAGGTCATCCTCTGCCACATATGTGGTCCAAACCATGGGTCCCTCCATGTGTATTCTTTGGTTGGTGGTCCAGCTTCCAGGAGGACTTGGGGGAGGGGGTCAGGCCAGTTGACACTGTTGCTCCCTCCATGGGGCTGCAGACTCCCTCAGCTCCTTCACTCCCTTCTCCCACTCCTCCATCTGGGACCTCACTCTCAGTCCAGCGGTTACTGTTAAGTGAAACTTGGGCATTCTGAACTTTTGGGCTAATATCTGCTTATCAGTGAGTACATACCATGTTCATTCTTTTGTGAATGAGTTACCTCGTTCAGGATGGTATTTTCAAGTTCCATTCATTTGACTGTGAATTTCATGAAGTCATTGTTTTTAATAGCTGAGTAGTACTCCATTGTGTAGATGTACCACATTTTCTGTATCCATTCCTCTGATGAGGGACATCTGGGTTGTTTCCAGCTTCTGGCTATTATAAATATGGCTGCTATGAACATAGTGGAGCATGTGTCTTTATTACATGTTGGGGCATCTTCTGGGTATATGCCCAGG
>CM052715.1:1877573-1894480 GCA_028551405.1 Uromys caudimaculatus
TTCACCTGAGATTCTCTCTTCTATCTCTTGTATTCTGTTGGTGATGCTTGCATCTATGACTCCTGATCTCTTTCCTAGGTTTTCTAACTCCAGGGTTGTCTCTCTTTGTGATTTCTTTATTGTTTCTATTTCCATTTTTAGATCCTGGGTGGTTTTGTTCATTTTCTTCACCTGTTTGATTGTGTTTTCCTATAATTCTTTAAGGGATTTTTGTGTTTCCTCTTTAAGAGCTTCTAGCTGTTTACCTGTGTTCTCTTGTATTCCTTTAAGGGAGTTATTTATTTCCTTCTTAAAATCTTCTATCATCATCATGACATGTAGTTTTAAATTTGAGTCTTGCTTTTCTGGTGTGTTGGAGTATCCAGGACTTGCTGTGGTGGGAGAGCTGGGTTCCGATGTTGCCAAGTTGCCTTGGTTTCTGTTCCTTATGTTCTTTTCCTTGCCTTTAGCCATCTGGTTATCTCTGGTGTTAGTTAGTCTTCCTCTCTCTGAAACTGTGGCTTGTCCCTCCTCAAGCCTCTGAGTCAGTACTCTTTGGAGACCAGCTCTCTCTGAGAGGAATTTGGGTTTGGAGAGCTGTGGTACAGGGTCAGCTCTGGGGTGCAGACAGAAACCAGAAGGATCCTGTCTCCAGATGTTCCTTGGTTTCTGTGCCCTGATGGCTCTGCGAGGGTCCCTCTTGATCCAGGAATTTGAACAGAAGTGGTGGTCTTGCCTGTGCTCGGAGGTGTGTCGGCACTCCTGGCAGACCAGCTCTCTCCTGGCACTATTTGAGTATGGAGCCCTGTGTCACAGGAACAGCTCCCCACCGCAGAAGGAAACCAGAAGACCACTCCTCAGTCCCTGTGTCCTGAGAGTTCCGGGCGGATCCTGCTGAGCAGTGGTGCTGATCTTACCTCCACTCACAGACTTGTCCACACTCCTGCAAGGCTAGCTTTCTCCTGGTGCTATTTGGCTATGGAGCCCTGTGACACAGGCTGAGGTCCCCAGCCACAGATGGAAACCTGAAGGCTCCTGTCCCCGGCTGCTCCTCTGACCCTGGATCCTGGGGGTTCCAGGTGGTTCCCTCTGAGCAGAGGTGCTGGCCTTACCCTGCTCACAGGCTTGTCCACACTCCCGAGAGGCTAGCTCTTTCCCTGCGCTCTGTTGCTTATGTTCTTGCGCCTGCCTCCTGCCATCTGGTTATCTCTAGTGCTACCTGCCCTCCCTGTATCTGACTGGAGCCTGTCCTTCCTGTGATCCTGGTTGTGTCAGAACTCCTCAGAGTCTAGCTGTCTCTGGGATCCTGGGATTCTGGGATTCTGTGATCCTGAGATCCTGGGTGTGTCAGAGTTCCTGGGAGTCAAGCTGCCTCTGGGACCCTGAGATCCTGGTGTGATCCTGTAATCCTATGATCCTGTGATCCTGGGTGTATTAGAGCACCTGGGGGTGGAGCTTCCTCTGGATGTTGTGGGACTGGCTGATGAATTCGTACTCAAGGTCTGCACAGGGCACAGGCCCAGACCAGAAGGAACCCTTGCCACTGGTCGGGCAGGGTTCCTGGGTCCCTGGATCCCGCTGGTCCCAATTACTCCTGGTATTGGGACAGATGTTGTCCATCTCCTTTATTTTAATTTTTATTTTTGTTTGTGTGTGTGTGTGTGTGTGTGTGTGTGTGTGTGTGTGTGAAATTGTATGCCATGTGTGTGTATTTGCCCTGGGAAGCCAGAAGAGGACTTTGAATCTCCTGAAACTGAAATTACAGACAGTTGCACTACCCAAAGTGGGCTCTGTTAATCGAACTCAGGTCCTTTGCAAGAGAAGAACAAGCCAGCGCTTGTATCAGCTCTTGTTATTAACATGGTTGGTATTTCCTAACACAGGTAAGCTGTATATATTTAAAAAGAAGCTGAGGCACAGAAGGAGAAGGAAGAAAGGACAGAGAGGAAATAATTTTTTATTTTGATTTGGTTTATATTTTTTAAGGCATGGTTTTTCATTCTGCAGCTTAGGCTGTCCTGAAACTCACTAATTTGCACAGGCTACTCCAGACTCATGCTCCTCCCTCCTGCCTCAGCTTCCTGAGTGCTGGGGTTTCAGACATGAACTGCCACACCCAGCCTAGGCACACGTTCTTAGATCAGGTTTAAACTCCTTCCCAAATCGTAAAAGGATCTAAGTAAGTTTTTTCAGTGAAAACCTTTTCAGACTAGATTACTCATCATCAGACGAAGGTATGTGTGGCAGACGCACTCATTGTGACTATTACCAAATGGTGATAACAAGTTACAATGAGAAAAATACTGGGCACGGGGGCATAAAGAAAAAACAAGTACATTTTTGTAGGGATATTCTGAGCATCTCTAGGGTCATTTTTGGAGCCCGGCCTGGGACATACCTATCTTTGTTAAGGACTGTGCCAATGCCTTGTAAAGGCTAAATGTACTGATACTTTAGTAAAGGCCAACTTGTTACAGTTCTTGGAAGCATGAGGCTATTAAATTTTTTTATGAACAAAGAAGTACTAAGTAAAGCTGGGGCCCAGAGCTGGGAAAAAGTGGCTGAAGAGCAATAGTCCAGTGGGTTTCGTAGCCCTTCCATTCTCCAGAAGGCATCACTTTCTTTCGATTCTTTGTATATCTCTGCAGACGAAAGGAAGAACTGAACATTTAATCTGATCAGTCAACAGGACCACTTATATGTATGTGTCCTGGGGGGGAGGAGGTGGGGAGAAGATAAAAACCACTCTGTTTTTCTCCTCAAAGCATTACCACTGTGTTAACACCTGCTCAAGAGAGTCCTCCCTCCTCCCTAGGGGAAGTGCTAAGCAAGAAATGATTTATTTCAAATGCTGCCAAGGTTGAGCACCTAAAGACTGGTTCATGTTGCATAGCCACCAGGAAGCAGGCCTCGGGCAGGCCTTGGGCAAGTCAAGCACCTGAGGAGAGTACAGGAAGGCTTTCTGACAGTCCCAATTGGGGATTTTCTCAAAAACATTTGTGAGATGCCAAGTTAATCTTGAGGCTTCTTGCTTCACCTCCTTTTATGTCGTTCCCTGAGCAGGTCTTGTCTAAACTTGTCCTCAGGATGTCTTTCTACCTCCTATAAACTCCCACCTCTCGGTAGCCTTGGCATCTCTTCTTTGCCTGAAGGCCCTTAAACTACTTGCTGATTTCCACATTTCTCTAGCTGAAAAATCTCCCTTCCAGGCAGGAACGTAAGCTCAGCCACACTCTCCCTTCTGAGTCAGATGGAGATATCGGTCGTTTCTAGGCCAAGTAGCCTTTTGCTCTGGCTGTCACCCCAAATGAGGCCCAACTACCTTGACAATGAACTACCTAGCAAAGGGCAGGTGAGAGGTTCAATTGTTGGAAGAGACAATTTGTAACCCATTTTGATTTGAAGCAAAACCCTGGGAAAGAAGCCAATATGACACACTGCTCCTTTTCTCCCAGTGACTGTCCAGGCGCTGCTGACTACCAAGATCTGACTGTCTTCTCAGGCCACTGCAGCACAATGCTACAACCCAGGTGCCTTAAACAAAAGACCTTCAAGAATTTTCCAACTCTTCAAGTTCTAATTCTGACACTGCTGACCAGCCCCTTCTTCTATACTCCCCTCTTCCCACAGTGAACTCGGGAGGAACCGAGCACTGTCCTCAGGTGCGGACTAAGTCAGCAACTTCTCAGCACACTGTGAGGTTTGTCTCTGTGCCATGGCAGATGCTTGCACCTGTCCCTCACTGCATCCCCACTCGGACCTGTAATGTGGTGCTCCTGCGACTGTTAGTGAGCATGGATTTTTCTGGTTGTTTTTTCAGTTCTCCTCTTTCTGAGTCCTTCCCAGACTTACCCAGCCTTTCCTCCACATACCTAACACACACCTCAAAGTTCTGCCGGTCTCTACTCACTGTCCTGTCAAAGCTGCTCCCTTGTGGTCAGCCCCCCCAGAACTTCTTTTTCCCTTCTAAACACCATACCTACTTCCAAGAAATGTTCTTTTGGCAAATTTAAAATTTTACTCCTCTTAACTCAAATAACAAATACTGACCATTCACTACATGAACTCACTCACGCCCTTTCCTACACACTCTGCAAACTCAGCTAGGTTCTTTTCTTCTTTCTAAGATTTGTTTTATGCCTGGATGTATATATGGTGTACCATGTCATGTAGGTTTCTGAGGAGGCCATTCGAGGCCTTGGACCTGGAGTTCCAGTCAGTGTGAGCTGATCGGTGTGGGTGCTAAGAGCCTGTGTCCTGGGAACTATATCCAGGATCTCCAGAAGACCAACAAGTGCTCTTAACCATGAAGCTACCAAATGCTGTTTTGTAGTCTGATTTCTCTTGTACACCTGGCCCTTTAAAGGATCCCCAATTGCTAGTGACCTGGCCCTTTAAGAAATCTTAGCTGCTAGAACTGCTTGCCCCCTCAGTGTTGGTTGCCTCTTAGATTTCTGCCACAGGATAGGATATTTTAAAAGCCAGCTTGGGGAAGAGGGGTTAGCTAGCAAAGTGAGACGAGAAGACAGCAGAAGAGATTGTTATGATAGCTGGGCCAGGAGAAGCTGAGCTGAGCAGATAGACTAGAGCAGTGGGTATAGTTGGAGCTGCTGGTATTGAGAAAACTGGGAGAAGGGACTGCTTAAGAGACTGCTGGGGAAGGGGCTGGGCTGGAAACTCGAGGACGCTGGCAAGGAGTTAAGAGTTATGGTTCTAAAATAGGTAGACATTTTATACCTTTCGCTTAACTCTAGTCCTAAATTTTTTTATGCTGGCATCACATTTTACTCTTTCTTATTTGTTTGTTATTTATTTGTTCATTTGTTTTGAGACGTGGTCTGAGGACCAGGAACTGTGTTGCACAGGCTTGCCTTGAGCTTACAATCGTCCTCTCTGTCTCCAGATGATTCTGAGATTGATTCCTAACCTCTCCCCGGGCACTCTGGTCCTTCTTCCTTTTTGGAAGAGAAGGAATTTCAAAAGGGCTATGGCCACCTCATCAGGAATCCATCATGTTCTTAAGAAACCTCTTATATCCCAGATGCTGTTTTAGTTGCTGATGACACACTAGAAAACAAAACAGATAGGGCCTGTTCTCATGGAGAACGGCGATAAACAACTTTGAATGTACGTGATGCCAAGTGGTGATAATGCCATGATGCAAAACAAAACAGGAAAGGGGGCAGGTGGGGAAGTCCTGCGCTGACTCTGACCAGCTGCTACTTGGAGGCATTACTCTGGGTGAGATCATTCAGAGGAGAGAGCAAATAAAGGGAAGCTGAGGACCCAGTTGCCGGGCGGTGGGTATGTACATGTCTACATATTTGTTTCTGAGAATTTTCTACATGAGGACTGTATTTACATCATTCCCCTCCTACTCTTCCCGTGCCCCTCCAACTTCTTCTTAAATTTATTAGTTCTATTTATACACACACTTAAAATATATGTCACATGCTCTGTCAGAGACCCTGAACCTGGGCCCTCTAGCTCTGTTCATTCCGTTAGCAACAGTTAACATGTTCTAAACTTTGCCTAATTCCACTTGTGCACTAGGTCTGTCTTCTCCTCCCACTAAACTCAACATAACCAAAACAAAAAGAAATTGCTGGTGTCAAAGTTCTGCCAAGGATGCCACCATCCACTTTCCTTATACACCCCACTCCTCTACCCCAAATCAGAATAGTGTAGTGTCTACTGCCCTCACATCTCCATTTTGTAAACTCATTCCTTCACCTGAATCCGACCAACAAGTCCATTTCTTTGGTGCCAGATTTACTTTATCTTCTATATTCTCTTTAAGCTTCTCACTGGAAAAATGCAAATTGCTTAACATATTTCAAGAGTTGTCTTTAGCTCAAAAAGTCAAGGGAATGGGGAATTCAAGAAAATAGTTTAGATCCCTGTTCTCATGAGGAAGAAAGTCAATAAGCAAATTTAAATTATATATGATTTCAAGTAGTAATGACTGGGCTGGTGATGTGTCAGTAGGTAAAGGTGCTTACCTCCACGTTTCATGATCTGAGATCCCAGGAACCAACAAGGTGGAAGAAAAGCTCTGTCTCTGTCTCTCTGTCTCTGTCTCTGTCTCTGTCTCTCTCTCTCTCTCTCTCACACACACACACACACACACACACACACACACACACACACACACACACATTGTAAAGTAAAAAACAAACAGCGGACCCACACAGATGTAACCAACAACCAAACTGTATGTAGAGGCTGGACCTAGGCCACCTACACATTTGTAGCAGATATGCAGCTTGGTCTTCATGTGGTCCCCTAACAGTTGAGCAGAGGCTGTCTCTGACTCTGTTGCTTGCCTTTGGATCTCCTTCCCTAGCTGGACTGCCTTGCTGGCCTCAGTGGAAGAGGATAAGCTTAGCCCTGCTGTGAATTGGGCAGATTGGGAGGAGAAGGGAAAGGGGTAATTGGGAGAGGGGCTTGTGAGGGTGGGACAGGGAGGAAAGGAGGGAGGGAGCTACGATTGGGATATAAAGTGAATAAATAAAACAATAAATGATGGCCTTTCCTTCAGTCTCTGTCCCATTTTCTGTCTCTGTGTTTCCTTTAGACAGGAACAATTCTGGGTTAAAAAGTTTGAGATGGGTGGGTGACCCCACCCCTCCACTGGGGGCCATGCCTATCTACTTCAGGTTCTATCTGCCCTGTTGGGTATTTCTGCTAATGTCATCCCCATTGGGTCCTGGGAGCCTCTCACATCCCTGGTGTCTGGGACTTTCTAGTGATTCCCACGCCCTGTTCCCCCACCACCACCACTCCTACTTATTTCTATTCATTAAGATTCATCCTGGGGGCTGGCGAGATGACTCAGTGGTTAAGAACACTGAATGCTCTTTCAGAGGTCATGAGTTCAAATCCCAGCAACCACATGGTGGCTCACAACCATCTGTAATGAGATCTGATGTTCTCTTCTGGTGTGTCTGAAGACAGCTACAGTGTACTTATATATATAATAAATAAATAAATCATTTTTAAAAAAGAAAAGAAAAAACATTCATCCCTTCTGCAGACACCAAACCCCAACACTACTGCTGATGCCAAGACATGCTTGTAGACAGAGCCTGGTATAGCCGTCCTCTGAGAGGCTCTGCCAGCATCTGACTAAGACAGATGCAGATACTCACAGCCAACCATTGGACTGAGATCGGAGACCCCAATGAAAGAGTTAGGGGAAGGACTGAAGGGACTGAAGAGAATTGCAACCCCATAGGAAGAGCAACAATATCAACTAACCAGATCCCACAGAGCTCCCACCAACCAAATAGTATACAAAGCAAAACAAAAAGCAAAAACAAAACAAAAACCAAACCAGAGTACACATGGGTCCATGGCTCCTGCTACATATGTAGTGGAGGACTGCCATTTCTGGCATCAGTGGGAGGGGAGGTGTTTGGTCCTGTGGAGGCTTGTTGACCCAGTGAAGGGGGATGTTGGAAGGGTGAGCCCAAAGTGGGTGGGTGGGAGAGCACCCTCTTAGAGGCAAAGGAGAGGGGGATGAGGTGGGAGTTTGCAGAGGGGAGACCAGGAAGGGAGACATATGTAACTCTGGCTGTCCTGAAACTCGCTCTCTACACCAGGCTGGCCTCAAACTCACGGAAATCCATCTGCTTCTGGCTCCCAAGTGCTGGGATTAAAGGAACATACCACCATGTCTGTCAGAATGCTTTAACGTTAGCTATGCTGATCATCCTTTAGCCAAATACTCTGTAATTGGCCTCACTGGTCTTCTGGTTATTCCAAAATCTCCTCAGTTTTCTATACCTTGGGCTGTGTCAGTTTTATGTGATTTCAAATACATCTTTTATTTGAAAATTCTGCTCTGCATCTACTACCTTCTTGAAAATTCTATCCAAACATCTACTTAGACAAATTTTCCTGAGCCTCCATCTACTTAAGAGACCCTCCTTCTCCCTCCAAGGGCACCTCATGCCTGCTCCATGTCTGCTCAACACTGAGCTCACTGCTGCCACATTCTTACCAATTCTCTCCGTTTCCCGGCTTCAGACAGCATGCACCCTCACCCTGTAGCGTCCGCTTTTTATTTTTGCAACACACTTAAACGGGTCTTTTCAACTTGAACATTCTAGCCAAATAATTGATCAAAGTTACCGCAGGTGTCATCAGCATGGCCATAAAGAGTGGCCAGTCCTTGATTCAGTGTTTTCTAGCTCATAGGTGAAGTATCCTGAACCTCTTTCTTAAAACATTTTTCATGGTTTCTAGAACTTGATTATCCTCTTACTGTTCCAACATCTTGGTTGACTGTCTTTTGCTTGACTTCTAAACCCTGTGCTGAATTTAATCACTTTACAAATGACCTGATTAGTTTCACAGTTTTAAAAGCTACCATAGGAATAAGAGTCGAGGCTGGGAATGTGTGCTGTTTGGTAGAGTGCTCACCTAAAATGCAGAGTCCTGGGGTCTATCAGGAGTAGACATGAGAGGACCAGATGTTCATGGTAATCCTTGGTGTCTCAACTGTCAACCTGACTTGATATAGCCAAGAATTACCTGAGAAGGAGTTTCAATTGAAGGATTGCCTCGATCAGACTGGCCTGCAGGCATGGCTGTGGAGGGTTGTCTTGCTGGTTGATAAAAGAGGATCATCTCACTGTGGTTGACACCATTTCCTGGGAATTTGTTGACAACCGGATAAGCATGGCCTTGTACAAACCATCAAGCCGCGTCTAGCATGGCTCCTTCTGTACTCACTACTTGTGAGTAAGTTCCCTGGTTAGAAGTAAAATTTTGCAGAATAGCAAGCAAGCCTGTGTTCAGATTCATGCTTGCGTGCCTTCGTAGACGTCCATTAGTGATGAACCTCTAAGCTGAAACAAACCCTTTCCTCCCTAAGTTGCTTTTGGTCAGTGTTTTATCACAGCAACAGAAAGAAACTAGAACATCTGTGTACACAGCAAGTTCAAAGTTCACCTGAGTTATGAGAATCTCTTCCCAGAGATGAGAGAGAGAGAGGATGAAGAAGAGGAGGCGCAAGGGGAGAAGGAGGCCACCACATGTGTCCCTAGCCCAAACATCTTATCTGAACTCTAGAATATTCAACTATCTATTTAGTACACTAGAATGCCTGAGAGCATCCTCAGTACTATCAGCAACACTTCCCACTTCGATAATGGCAATTTCTTTCTTACTGATGCTCAAGCCAAAAATCTTAGAGTGACATTTTCTTCCTGTCTTTGCCTCATAGCCCCTATTTAATCTCTCAGCAAAATGTTTAAGATATGCTTGCAAAGATAGCCAGAATCCAACCACTTCTTATGTCTTGGCCACACCCACTCTCTCTCACCTAGATTATTGTAATTATCCTTCCAACTGTCTTTCAGCTTCTGTCTTCGTTTCCTTTCAAACAAGCCTCCTTAAAACAAGTTGCACCCTGTTTCTTCTCTATTCTGGATCCCCAAATTACTGCCATGCAAAAGACATTGCCATGGTTACAAAGCCATTCATAATCTAACTCCTTTCTACTTCCCTGTAGTAACCTACAACAGCTCTTCAGAGTATTCTGCTCGAGCCGGACCAGCCAAGCTTGCTGTACCTGCTGCTTCCTCGAGAACATCTTCCCTGCAGCTATCCGTATGCTCACCCCTGGGTGCCATCTGTACTCTAGCACTCTCAGAGATGCCTTATTAACTACTTTTCTTTGCATATGTCACTCTTTTTTGTTTTGTTTTGTTTTGTTTTGTTGTTTTGGGGTTTTTTGGGGGTTTTTTGTTTGTTTTTGTTTTTGTTTTTTTACTTTTTTTAAAATGTATCTTCTGTTGCGTTCCTTTGTAGTGGAAGCACCCAGGACAAGGGCTTTATTGAACTCACTGCACTAGAACTCCATGGCTGTTCAGCAATAAGTAGATATATCTAATTATCCATCTCCCTCATCAGAATCTCTGTTCTTATGAAGCAAGGACTATATCTTAATGAAATTTAATCTTCTTTGCCTAGCAAAATGTTTAGTCAGTGTTCAATATGTCCATAGTGCCAGTAATACTCAGGAAGGACACCAAGACGACAACAGCAGTGAGAGGGAAAGCAAGACTTCCAGTCTCCGGGACAGCAAAGATTCAGGAGAGCAAACCCTTGATCCCCTTGACCACAATGAGGGCCTCCAACAGAGCATTGGACTCAGACACAAACCAAGTATTCTTGTCTACTGATACACAAGCTCAGGGGATGCCTAGGGTGACTGACACCTTCATGGCATCACATGAAGTCTAAGACAGAAGACACTACAGAGATACACGAAGAGATAAAGTACACAGGGTCTCTTGATCCTGTACTCCTGAATAGCTCTCTTTCCACACTTTTCTGTTATGTGAGTCAACACCTTTCCCTTTTGTTTAAGCTTATTTGAACCTGGGTTTTTGTCACTTGCTTCATGAAGACAACAGTTGTTGATTCTAATCTTTAACAACTAGATCCCCTTGTTCTGAAGTCCGATCTTCCCGCTGTAATAGACCGGGGATGCTGCATTTTAACCAGATCCTCAGAGGTAGCCATCAGACTGGAGGCTGCAAGCAGCAGAAATAAAAGTGTTGCAGAGCTTCTGTTGTGTAAAACCTTGTCTCAAAGAGTAAAAACAACAACAGAAACACGTTCAGAAGACTGCAAATCAGGCAGGAGAGCTGGAAGTGGCCTGAAGCCACATAGTCAGGATAAAGCCCCTAAACACACAAAGTTACCAGGGAAGTAGTCATCAACATTGAACACCACAGTAGCCCCTGAACTCAATCTGGGGGAAGCAACCACTACCTCTATCCTACTGCCATTGCTACCCCAGAAACACAGTTTTGTTACAGTTACTACTACAAAGTGTGTTGCTACTTCCTCGAACAAAACTTTATTATGTTTTGACTAAGGCTACTTGAAGACTGAGAAGAGTCTTACTAGTGTTTTTCATGATCCCCTGGTTTCTGCATCACTAACTTCTTAACATATTACTGGGGTTTTCAAAGGAAACGAGCTCTTCTTCTCTATAAAACTCATTAATGGGAGAAGGCCCTGGCCATGCATCCCACTAACCACAAAATACTGTCGATGGAAAGAAACCTGCCACTCAGCCAAGGAGTAAGTCTTGAGGAGCCCATTCTTTATGGGGTTCAGAACTTATACTTTTTATATCATTTCAGATGAAAGGATATTGTAATCACATTTTACTCACAGCTGCTGTTCTAGTTTCCTTTCTGTTGCTGTGACCAAAAGCAGCTTAGAAAAAAGAAGTATATGACTTACACTTCTAGGTCACCGTCCATCACTGAAGAAAGTTAGGGCAGGCGTTTGAGAAGAAAACTGTTTGCTCACCCACTGGCTCGTGCCTAGCAAGCTTTCTTCTAAAGGCCAGAACCACTTGTCCAGGGAATGGTGCTACTCACAGTGGGATGGATTCTCTTACATCCATTAATATAAAGGACACAGTCCAGTCAGACATACCCACAGACCAACCTGATAAAGACAATACACATCCAGACTCTTTTCCAGGGGATTCTAGTGTCAAGTTGACAGTTAAGCTAACTGGATCATCTACTAACTATGCCATTTTTACTAAACTATTAAAACAATTCAGACTAACATGATTTTTGCTGATTTTTTCACCCAAATTTTCAGTTGATATGCCTTACTAATCCACGGTCTACATGTTAAACGTGAAGAAAACAGAAAGAAAATTATTTCAGATGTTCCAATAATTGGTATAAAGCACACTTAACAAAGGAAAAACCTTGAAAAGATAATCTGATATCTTAAGAATTGACATGAAAAATCTTTCTCTAGAACTACAGACTTAGCTTTGTGGCAGAGTGTGTGGCTAGCATACACTAGGCCCTAGGTTTAATTCTCAGTACCACAAAAAGTTAAATTAACTAATTAATTCTCTGAAAGCCCTTCTGTCTTTAACATGATGATGTTTTTGTCTTCTAAACAAGGACGCTTGCTCTCACTAATAATATTCAAATGAATCCAACCAAACAACTGGCCCTTCAAATCACAGCCTATCAATTTGCCTTGCTGTCTGTGTTTGCTCAGGGTCTGACAGAACTCAGGGCACATGAGTTTGTCTTCTTAGTCGATCTCACTGCAGAGCGTGGCTGCCACACTTCTTTCTTTTGCCATGAAACCTGTTATCCACTGTCAGCTTTAGGCCAAGAGACACGGTGAAAATTCTCAGGTTATAGGGCAGGTATAGAATGAAGACAATCTTGCCACAACAAAATCTGTTTCTGATGTGGCACCAGACAGTCAACAATGTCCCAACAGGAGTCCTCTGCCCCACTCCTTCAGGCACACAAGCCCACATGCTTATTAGCAGTACCCTCCAGGCACTTCCTTGATCACTGACAGCACATTTGGCTGAAATGTCAGCCTCCACCCTGCACCTCATTTGTATGCTGCTTGGGTGGATGCTGCTGCAATCCACCTTTCCCCTTTGACAGTTTGTTTCAATGGCTCCCACACACAGCTAAGGTTCTGAGTCACTGTTTGTCTGTTTTTCCATTGCACAACTTCAGAGCAGGCCTTTCCAAATGTTTGCTGCTGGGCTTTTGCCTACAGCCAGCGTGGCTCCCCTTGGAACTATGCTAGAAGATGTCCCTCGGCACACTGAGCCTGTGCCTGCTCTGTATTTCCTCTCTGTCTTTATCCCAACTCCTGTGCTTTTTCCCAATAGCTTCTTCTTGTTTGTTTGAGTTTTATTACCTAAAGTAAAATTAGATTTGTATAGTTCTTTTAACGTGCAGAAGTACAGGAATGCTCTCTTTTGTCCAAACCCTTGACCTCCAGAAGCCCTAGATACAGGTGGGGCATCACACACTCTACCTGAGTCCAGTCAGATTGCAGCGACAGACGGATTGAAGAAACTTCATTATTTTCCCTTATTAAAAAAAAAAAACAAATTAAGAAAGGTAAATTATTTTTCTAAAATATAAATAGCTTTTGGCAAACAAATCTGAAATTAAAATCCTCATTCCCACTCTAACTTTCTTTTTGAACTTTTTGTGGTTTTTTTTCTTTTTTCCTTTTGTTATTTTTTCTTTTGCTTTTCCTTTTGAACTTTTATTGATCACACAGAACCTTTCTGTTGAAGATAAACTTGAGCCAGTGATGGAGATATATTCGCAAGGGTTAAGAATGTGTCACAAACTGTTCCGTTCCCTCAGAGGCCTCTCCATCCCTCTTCTGCCTTGGAATAGTTTATAAAGAAGTTTTTACTCCAAATGTTGATATTGAAGAGTTAATAGGTAATTCCCTGACTTATTCTATGATGCCTTTGATTCCAGGATATGAGAGAGAGAGAGAGAGTGAGAGAGAGAGAGAGAGAGAGAGAGAGAGAGAGAGAGAGAGATCCAATGCAGCCTCTGTGTTCTTAAACAAGTTGTTTAAAGACAAAATGAGTGGGGATTGCTCACTTAAAGCAACGGAGCTGAAAACAAATCTTCAAGTGTAAGGGCATGCAGCTCCTAAGTCACGTCCTCCCCAGAGGACTCAAGCCCTTTCTCATTCCAGCTGCCAACCTCTGCCCTCAGCTTCTAGTGTCCTGCCATTTCTTCTTCTCATAGCATTAAGAAACTGATTTGCGTTCTATTTTAGACAACAATGCATTTCTTTGGGGGAGGGAAATGTGGACAGAGGAACTCTCGGCAAAGGCTACTTAGGGTCAGATTGTCTGAGACCAGAACCCTCAAAGCTAAATCAGGGACTCTGAGGGTTTTGCTGTCTTGAGATTGGTCTTTGTATGCTGCTCGGGTTGATTTTGAACTCCAGTCTCGGGTGATCTTCCCACCTCAGTTTCCCGAAGTCCCTTTGAGTAGAGTTACAAACCACTGTGACAGCTAAAAGTGACAGCTAATTCTTTTTTTAAAAGTTTGCTTGTTTTTTAACCAAGAGAAACAAGCAGAAGCCAGGCATGGTGGTACACACCACCATGTAATTCCATCATTCAGGAGGCAAGACAGAGGACTGCCAAAACCTTTAAGGCATACCTGGTCTACACAATGAGTTCCAAGCTACCCAGAGAGACCCTGTCTTTAAAAAAAGAAACATGTGCTCACACACACAGTAAAGCAGAGAAGGAAATACATTAAGATGCTGTATCAATACACCGCCACATTGTCTAGTCACAGAAAGGGTAGGAAAGCCTAACATATCACAAAACATAAATCAGCTTTTAAAACTGCATGTTTTATATGCATATCAATTGGAGCTTGACATTCTCCAGCTTAGTCCCACTGACCAGCTTACAGATTTCTACCTGTCCCCGATGGCCCTGGCACACTGTTTCATGGGGAGACCGTACAGCTGTCTTCCTAGATTCAGGGAGCTTTCATACACAATCTCATTTTCTTTTCCTATTGTTGTGAAAAAATACCCTGACAAAATTAAGAGAAAAAGAGTTTATTTTGGCTGAGAATGTGAGGTACAGTCTATCATGGAGGGAAGGCAAATGACCATTTGCATGCAGTTAAGAATCAGAGAGCAATGACCACTTGATAGCGCCCAGCTTGCTTCCCCCATTCGATTCCTTCAGGATGCCCTGCCCAGGGAGTAACAGGGTCAAGGTGAGTCCTCTTATGTCAGTTAATATAAACAAGATAATCCCATGGTCAGAGGCTTTCTCCCACATAATTCGAGATAACATTGCAAGTTGACAATTAACAGTAACCATCACATATCCCTAAACAGGAGTCCCAGAAGTCCTAATCCCTTCTTTCTCTACTGTATCTCTAGTATAAATCCAAAGTGTCTTTGTAGATGATCAGGTGCCGAACTATCTGACTTAGCTTAGCCATACGACTGTCAGGGGAGTCTCTCCTAATCGTACAACTAGAACAAAGGTTGAGCATGCGCAAAGATGAGCTCCATCTTTTTCACACAACACTCATCACTACTTCCCAAATATCAGAGGAAGGACAAAAGAGACAACAGAAGTGTGTGTGTGTGTGTGTGTGTGTGTGTGTGTGTGTGTGTGTGTGTGTGTGATGTATACAGCATCTCAGGTAATATGGGCTGTATCTGAACTCACTTTATAGCTGAGGCTGGCCTTGAACTCCTGCTCTTCCTATTTCCATCTATCAAGTTCTAAGGTTACAGATGAGCCGCCATGTCCATCTTCACAAGTGTGCCTAACACTGTGAAGACTGTCAGTCATTAGCAGTTGGCTGCTGTGTGCAGCAGTCATGAATACATTCCTCCCAGACTCTGTTGTGGAAACCATAATCAATCATCAATTTTAGATTTGTTCCTGTGGACCCAGCACTGCATTTTCCTAGAGACCAGACTTCCCATGGGCTACTCCCAGCCAATCATTGAGCATAGCAGAAATACAAAGAGAGAGACCAGTGCAGCAATACAAGACTCATCGGCAGCTTTGCTTGAGGGCTCCCGTCAACCTAGCCACATCGTTCTTGGCACTACACTGTAACAGTGGTGGTTTGGATAAGAATGGTCCCCAGGCTGGAGAGATGGCTTAGCCATTAAAGGCTAGACTCACAACCAAAAATATAAGAATATTTGAATGTTTGGTAACCGGGAAGTGGCACTATTTCAAAAGATTAGGAAGTACGGCCTTGTTGGAGGAAGTGTGTCACTGGAGATGAGATTTGGGGTTTTAAAAGCTCACGACATGACATGCTTTTGGCCAGTGGAGCAGGATGCAGCTCTCAGCAACTTCTCCAACACCATTTCTGTCTGTGTGTCACCATGCTTACTACCATATTGATAATCAACTAAACCTCTGATACTATAAACAAGTCCTCAATTAAAAGCTTTTTTTGGATAAGAGTTACTTTGATCATGGTATATCCTCACTGCAATAGAACACTGACTAAGAGAGTAACTTAATAACCTATCTATTCAATCCTCCTCCTCTTCCTCTTCCTCCTTTTCTTCCTTCCTTTCTACACTATTGAAGATCCTCTTCACTTTCTCCTGCCCCTTTCTATAGTAGAATCATTTTCATATCTAATTCCAACTACTAGGAGTAGTTCAGAGAAAACAGGCAGAAAAATAGGGGTTTAAGATTGGCTCACTCAGGCCCTGCACCTTACCTGGGCAGCCCAGCAGAGCTAGCCCTAGATGTGGGATTTGTGAGTGAGCTGGCCCAGAGGGCCTGAGTGTGGGAAAGCAGGCCTTGCCTCTTGTCTGCTGTGTGGTAGCATTGGTAAGAGAGAGATCCCTTCCCCTTCCTTTTGCCCTCACCACCACCACTAGAGGCAGGCAGATGAGTTGGCCTTGATGGGGTCATGAGGGCAAGAGAAATGTCCCTTCCCCCTCTCATGCTGTAGCACTTGTAGCCTTGCACTCACCTGGGCAGCAGGACAGAGCTTGTCCTAGTGGCAAGGGTCACAGGTGAACCATCTCGAGTGAGAGTCAGCACACTGACTGTCTCTGATACTTCTCAGGCCCAGATCCAGGGCTTTGAACTGGCCCACCCCAAAATCAACCTCATCCATGAACTACTGGAGTGTATGATGGGGCCAGTTCTACAGATCCAAAGCTGCAGGATCTCCATGACATAGGACAACAACAGGATATCCAAGAGGAGTCCCAGTGATGTTTCAGCATTGATAGAGTAGCAGAAGTCAGAAGCCCCGTATCAGACTAAGAACTTACAATGAGCATTTGCAAGCAAAAAAGTGGTCTACATGTAGAAGAATGCAGATTGATCCATTCCTATCTCCCTGTACAAAGCTCAAGTCCAAGTGGATCAAGGACCTCCACATAAAACCAGATACACAGAATCTAATAGAAGAGAAAGTGGGGAAAACTCTCGAACACCTGGGTACAGGGGAAAAGCTCCTGAACAGAACACCAGTGGCTTATGCTCTAAGATCTAGAATAGACAAATGGGACCTCATGAAATTGCAAAGCTTCTGTAAGGCAAAGGACACTGTCAATAGGAC
>CM052715.1:1904777-1921204 GCA_028551405.1 Uromys caudimaculatus
CAGCTTGCAATCCCACCAGCAATGGAGGAGTATTCCTCTTTCTCCACATCCTTGCCAGCATCTGCTGTCACCTGAGTTTTTGATCTTAGTCATTCTGACTGGTGTGAGGTGGAATCTCAGAGGAGTTTTGATTTGCATTTCCCTGATGACTAAGGATGTTGAACATTTCTTTAGGTGTTTCTCGGCCCTTCAAGTTGGTACAGTGACAGGCAGGTAGATCAATGGATTAGAACTGAAGACCTAGAAATGAACTTACGGTTACTTGATCTTTGACAAAGGAGCTAAAACCATCCAATGGAAAAAAAAAGACAGCATTTTTAACAAATGGTGCTGATTCAACTGGCAGTCAACATGTAGAAGAATGTGAATTGATCCATTCCTATCTCCCTGTACAAGCTCAAGTCCAAGTGGATCAAGGACCTCCACATAAAACCAGATACACTGAAGCTAATAGAACAGAAAGTGGGGAAAAGTCTCGAACACATGGGCACAGGGGGAAAGTTCCTGAACAGAACACCAATGGCTTATGTTTTAAGATCAAGAATCGACAAATGGGACCTCATGAAATTACAAAGGCAAAGGACACTGTCAATAGGACAAAACGGCAATCAACAGATTGGGAAAAGATCTTTACCAATCCTGTATCTGATAGAGAGCTAATATCCAATATATACAAAGAACTCAAGAAGACTCCAGAGATCCAAATAACCTTATCAAAAAAATGGGGACAGAGCTAAACAGAGAATTCTCAACTGAGGAAATTAAAAAATTTTTAAAAGATCAAGTTGGGTAGAATGGGGAGGTAGGGATACATCTGGGAGAAGTTAGAGCAAAGAACGGTGGTGAATATGTTCAAAATACAGTCCATGAACTTCTCGAAGAGTTAATACAAATATTACGTCTTTTTAAAATGAAAGTATAAAAATATGTGATCATTAAATGTATGCCAAAAGTATTTGTGATGTTGGAGCACCTCTTTCTAATATGCTCACTAATGATTTTTAGTGTATGACTACTTTGTCTCTCCATATATAATATAAGCCTCTCATGAATCATATGGCATTTCTCTGTAAAACCTCCATCTATCTGTAGCTGTGCTCTCGTCTCCAGAAACTTCTATTTAAACAATGAGTTTGGTTAGAAAATATTGGACATACATGTCAAGAGATTAATCCAAGGAAAGCATTCATAAAAACAATTTCTATGAATTATTTTATGGCCAAGTAAATTCGGGGAACCTATAGGTTGTTCTTTTCTAAAAGAGATTTGCAAATAAAACTTGGTTAATTTAAAGACTCCAAGAAATCCTCTGTCATTTGCCAGGTAACTGAACATAGACGACTGCTCCTCTTACAGGACTATTAATACCTCATGAATATACTTCAATAAACATTTCACCACAGTGTCATCTTAGCTTCTGCAGCATTTGTTGTCCAGAGCATTTTCTAAGAGACTATTGGAGATACTTAATTGTAAGATATAATCTATTCCCGCAGCTGACTATATTAAAGTTGAGACAGGACATATAAAATGAAAAGATAGATAATAGTCTCAGGCACTAAGGCACAACTACCAATGAGTACTCAACACAAATTCCTCCAAGGATTCATGGGAGGCCAGGTTATTACAAGCTAAGTGTTTGCAGAAGATTCCTAAGAGAATTTAAAATGTGAATTAATCCTTGTTGGGAGGTGCAAAGTTTAGATGACATATTTTATCATTCAAAGCACAAGCATCCAGTAAAGTGTGTCATCGTGCTGCTCACTGTCACTCAGTGATCAGTCCACATGGTATTTCACAAAAGAGACAATAAAAGGAAATAGAAGAGAAAAAAGTGAAGTAAACCTTAAATCAGGAATAGAATTAGCTGAAATAAGAAACAGTTCAGCTGAGGACATTGGCACGATCACTGTTTAAGAGACTGGCTATGCAGCCACAGACACTTGCAATAAATTTATCACCAGAAAGAAAGAAAGTGGGACTGGGGACAGAGCTCACTAGAGTGTTTGCCCCTCATGAATGAAGCCTTGTCTTTCTTCAGTTCTTCGCACTGTATAAGCCTGGCACATGTCTGCAATGCTAGCATTCAGGAAGTAGACACAGGAAAATCAGCACTCTAACATCAATTCTCAGTTATATAGTGAGTTCAAGGCCATTGGGCTACATGAGACCCTGTCCCAGAAAATAAAATAAAAACATCGTTGTAAGGAAAAAGATGAGAAGGTCCCACAGAAAATTACATAGACAAACTATTCAAATTAAAGGAATTTTTCAGAGAATACTAAAAGGTTGGAAGCTGACTCAAACTTAGAAAAGAATATAATAATTTCCAACATATAGGGGAAAGTACTCCATATTAGAAGTGATTCAATAATTAGTCAAATTCAAACTACACTTTGTTGGCAAAGTTGGTCACAGTGTCAGGAGATGCTATTCTATTACTGTCATCGACTTTTTCAGTTTGTGCAAAGTAACAGCTTCACCATGACATACATGTATATCTTTATGCTTTATCCATGTCCACACCCCATAATTTTATTCTCCCTTCCCCCTCTGCTCATCTCCTTCCTCTCTCCAAAAAATGTATTTGTGTGTAATCCTGATTATATATGAAAGAAAGTATGTTACACTTGTCTATTCTAGCTTCTTTTGCTTAACGTGATGACTGATGGTCCAAGATCCTGGGCCTTTTGCCATCTGTCTGTGTCACTGGCTTATACGCCCCTAAGAGATTTTTGTCACACAAGCACATCAGCGAGTTTAGAAGCTCAGTATAATGGATCATGACAGCCTCCACTACTGATGCTGGAGTCTGTCAGCTTGAGTGAGTTCACATGATTCTCAGGAATCAAGAACTTAAGGCCCCAGTCATTAAGTTTGGTTTCTTGATCATATCTCAGAGATCTCTGAAGATGAATCAAGGCTGTGGTCATGTTTGTTTGATTGATTGATTGATTGATTGATTGATTGATTGATTTCCTCTTCTTTATGGATGTAAGGATGCAGTATCTCCTCCATCTTGCCTTCCATCCCTGATATTATTTCTTCTGCTTGCTCTAGTCTACTGACTATGTTTTCCACTGTGTCTTTTTATTTCGTTCATGAGTATTTCATTCCAACATGACAGAGCTTAAATAAAAATGGCTCCACTGACTCATATATTTGAATGTTTACTCATCATGGAGTGACACTACTTGAGAAAGATTAGGAGACATCTCCTTTGTTGGAGGAGATGTGTGCTTGTTGGGAGAACTTTGCCACTGGGTGGACTTTGATGTTTCACAGCAGTAGAACAGTGACCAAGACACAACATTTCTATTATTTTCATTCAAAATCTCCCTTTCCTTGATGACTTTGTTACGACATTGCTGAGTTTCTGCTCCAGATCCTACAATGATTTTCCTACTTCCTTCATGCACTTGTTTGCATCTTTTTGGGGGACATTGATATTTTTTGTTTGGTTGGTTTTGGTTTTGGTTTTTTGAGACAGGATTCCTCTGTGTAACCCTGGCTATCATGGAAATCTCTCCGTAGATGAAGCTGGCCTCCAACTTAGAGATCCATCTGCCTCTGCCTCCCAAGTGCTGAGGTTAAAGGTGTATACCACCACCACCTAGCTGTCCTATTTTCAAGCAAACTTTTGAATTATTCTTTGGGCTGTTTACCTACTCCTGTGTCTTTGGATGCAGCATCTGATATCTTGGAGAAGTCATGTTCCCTCGTCTTTTTGTGTTTCTGTGTTACAATTTGTGCATTCCTTAGTTTGTGGTATCATTCAGTTTTATCCAGGCATCTTCTTGGTGTGAAACCTATTCTTTAAAGTTCAATCCCTGGTGCCACTGAGAAAGAGGAAACAGGGGCTCATGAGATGGCTCGCTGTGTAAAGGCACTTGCTACCAAGCCTAATGACCGGAGTTCAAGCTCCAGGACCCGTATGCCAGAAGAAAAGAATTGACTTCCACAAGCTGTCCTCTGGTCTCCACACACATGCCATTCAAGGGCTGCACATATGTATGCAAATCAATCTGCTGGAGCTTTAGTGTTCCCAGTCCCAGTGGCAGATGGGTGATTCCTATCTGCCTTTGCAAGCTCAGGGCTGAGGCTCTGCAGCTTTTCTCAAGCTTTTAGCCTCTTAGGCACCAAGGGTCAAGTCAACTCCTTCTATACTCCATTTCCTGCTCCAACCCCTGTGGCACTCCAAGCCTTGTTGTGTCAGTGTCTGCCCTTCCCTCTATGACTGCCTCATGTGGCTATCTTTGCACTGATTACTTCCTGGCTCCTTGATTCTTTACTCTCAGTTCTCCACTCCCCGTGTGTCTCAGTCCTAAACAATGGGTTTCCTCTCAAGACAGCACCCTGACAAAACCCTCTAAGACATACACAATGGAAAACAGATCTCTCCACTGCTCGTTGACCATAACAAAACTATGCTGTGGAAGACAAGACTACCTTCTACTGTCAGGCTGCCTGGCTTCCTGTTGGTGGAGGCTCTGTCTCCCCTCCTGGGGAAGGGGATGGCTGCCCCTGTCATGTGTCCCCTGTTTCTCCTCCCTTTGCAGCTTTTCTTGTGCTACCTTTGTGTCATTGTCCTTGAAAGATGCTTTGTTATAGTGCTTTTCCCCTCATTGAGTCACACAGCGCAACTTCCAATCTGCCATCTTACACTAGATGTCTAACTAGTGTGTTACCAAGGAACAAAAGACTTTCATTCTCAGTGTTTCTTATGTCTGAAACTATAATAACCTAAATATTACATTTTATTTTTAAATTATTTCCAATATTTTAACAAAATTAATGAAGTCACAAGTGATCAGTTTTCTTCATTATTAAGAAACTTCTGCATGGCTTCAGATTACTGTCTTCTTAAAGTCTCACACTATTCTTCCAAACAAGGACTGTCCATGTGAATTTATATCTTAGCATTTAGTAAAGTAAGGTGTAGATGTGTTTGCAAAACTTCTCACTATCTGAGAAATAACGCTGAAGACAATCCTGTAGAGTAGGTATCAGTGACGATGGAGGTAAAGGCAGGTGGACTCTCCCAAGGGATAGCACGTGAGGCAGAAACATAACTGAGACAGTAGTAGCATCCAAAGCCAAAGAAAGAGCAGAGAGCTCCACCAAGGCGTACACCCTGGGGCTGATGAGACACGCCTAACACTGCCCATTATAGTCACCAGTGTACCGGGTTAACTTTGAGAAGAACTATTTTAGTAGCGATATTTGAGAGATTCTGATTAGACTGATTTGGAGGGGGCTGGTAAGAGAGAAGGAAACGGTGACTATAGACAGCCTCTTTGGGGACTTTATATAGCCATATATGGATGAGGTGGGAGGCCCTTCAAACCTCAACAGATGGACACCATCACAACACATTCGTGCTCTTAAGAGTTTGCATCATAGACATTGATGTCAGAAGATGGAATAATTATTTAAACAATTTCCTTGACTGAGGGTAATATTTTGTGCCCAAGAAGAATTTATTCCAGATAAGAGCAGGACATTAACAAAACAGGCAGCCACCGGCTGATTCATACTCAACTGCCTCAAATATAAAATGAGACAGGATGATACTTGCTAGAGGGTCTTAATGTGCAATCAGACCAGGTCAATGACCTTACAGACACATTCATTAAAAGCAAGATGGGATACTGGAGGCTAAAGGGTTAAGCAAGAATGGGAGCAGCGAGGTGGAAGGAAATAAGAGTGGGACCAGCTAACCAAAACTAAGGATGGATGAAAATCTTATAGCCCACTGTTTTGTGGGCTAATTAAAATATAGAATTTCATAAAATTTTTTAAATTTATTTTACTCTTTATGTATGAGTGTTTTGCCTGTGTGAATGTCTGTGAATATGCAGACACTCTGTGCTTGCAGAGGTCAGAGAACAGTGTCCAGTCTTCTGCAACTGGAGTTGTTACCTGTGACTGTGAGCTGTCATGTGGGTGCTGGGATTAGAACCCAGGCCATCTGGAAGAGTACCCATCTTAACTGCTGAGCCATCTCTACAGCTCCTAAAACATATAGTAAAACTCCTTTTAAATACATGTCTGTGGTGGGGAAAAAAAAAAAAAGCATCTTCAACAGATGGTTCTGATCTACCTGAATGTCTACATGTAGAAGAATGAAAATAGATCCAGATTCAGCACCCTGCACAAAACTCAAGTCCAAATGGATCAAAGACCTCAACATAAAACCAGATACAGTAGTTAGACACCAACAAACTGAATAATCCAATTTAAAAAATAGGGTAGAGAGCTAAAAGAGAATTCTCAACAGAGCAATCTTGAATGGCCAAGAAGCACTTAAAGAAATGTTCAAAGTCTTCAGTCATCAAGGAAATACAAATCAAAACAACTCTGAGGTTCCATCTTATACTAAACAAAAGGGCTAAGATCAAAAACCCAAAGGGCAGCACATGCTGGTGAGGATGTGCAGCAAAGGGAACACTTCCTCATTGCTAGTGGGAGTGCAAACTTTTACAACCATTTTGGTAATCAATCTGGTGGGTTTCTCAGAAAACTTGAAACAGTTATACCTCAAGACCCAGCTATACCACTCCTGAGCATATACCCAAAAGATGCTCCACCATCACACAAAGACACTTGTTCATCTATGTTCATAGCAGCAATAATCATAATAGCCAGAAACTGGAAACAATCTAGATGTCCTTCAACTGAAGAGTGGATAAAGAAAATGTGGTACACAATGGAACACTGTTCAACTATTGAAAACCAAGACATCATGAATTTCGCAGGCAAATGGATGGAAATTAAGAATATCATCCTGAGTGAGGTAACCCAGTACCAAAAGGACATGCATGGTATGTACTCACTTATAAATGGATATTAGCCATAAAATACAGGTACCAGGTTGCACTCCTCAGACACAAAGAAGATAAACAAGAAGGAATGCCCAAGCGAGGAAGCTTGAATCTCACTTCAAAGGAGGAATAAAATAGTCATAAGAGGCAGATGGAGGATGGGAACTGGAAGGAAGAGGGGATGGGGGGAATGGGGGAGAGAATCAGGTGTGGGGAAGGACGGGAGAGACGGCCATGAGAATGAATGGAAATCTGCAACTGACAGGGTGGGGAGGTGGGGGCATCTCCAGGATGAGACAGAGACCTGGGATAAGGGAGGTACCCAAGAATCGATGGGGGTGACCTTAACTGTGACTCACAACATTGGGGATCTGAGACCTGAAGAGGCCACCCCTTGTATCCAGGCAGAAACCCTAGTAGGGAGATAGAGACACCAACCCACCCACAAAACTTTCAACCCCAAATTTTATTCTGTCTACAAGAAATGCAGGCACAGGGAAGGGAGCAGAGACTAAGGGAATGGCCAATAACTGGCCCAACTTGAGACCCATCCCATGGGCAAGCACCAGTCCCTAACACTACTAATGATACTCTGTTATGCTTGCAGAGAGGAGCATGTTGTCCTCTGAGAGGTTCCACCCAGCAGCTCAGACAGCTACAGACACCCATAGGCAGTGGATGGAGCTTGGGGACTATTATGGAAGAATAGGAGGAAGGATTGTGGGCCCTGAAGGGGATAGGAACTCCAGAGGAAGACCAACAATGTCAACTAACCTGGACCCTTAGGGCTCTCAAAGTCTGAACTACCAATCAAAGAACATACTCGGGCTGAGCCTAGGCCTCCCTGACATATGTAGCAGATGTGTGGCTTGGCCTTCATGTGGGTCCTGAACAACTGGAACAGGGGCTATCCCAAAAACTGTTGCCTGTCTGTGTATCTGGGCTGCCTTGCCTGGCCTCAATGGGAGAGGAAGCACCTAACCTCACAGAAACTTGAAGTGCCAGGGTGAGGAGATACCCAGGGGCCCCACTCACTCATGGGAGAAGGGGAGGGGGTGGGGGGAAGAATTGTGGGAAGGGATGAGCCAGAGGGGAGCAGTGAGTGGGATGTAAAGTGAACAAGTAAAAAAATAAATTTAAATTTAAAAAAATATGTGTGGGGGGCTGGTATTTTGAGACAGGGTCTCCAAATATAGCTCTAGCTATCCTGGAATTCACCATGTAGAGCAGACCAGGTTAACTTCAAAATCACAGATTCACTTGCCTCCGCATCCCAAGTTCTGGAATTAAAGGTGTGCACCACCACATCAGAACTAAAATATATATTTTTTAAAGGAGTATTTAATGGCAATACATGGGTAGACTATGCTTGGCAAGCTTGGGATACCTCCTTATGAGATACTGGCTGGGGGCTGGGGGAGTCCCAGAGGTCTCCTCAACAACACAGGCTCTCACCGCTGCTCTGTAAGATTCTATTGCTGAAAACACAACATACTTTGTAGGGCACAGAAAAATCAAGCTAGAAATGACCTGAAAACTTCTTCCCTACTGGCTAACTTTCATGGTGCTAGAGGATACTACAGGACACTGGGGAAGAAAATCACCAAAGGACTTGACCAGCACTGGACTTTTCATGCCACAATACTAATTTATCAGGAAGATGGTCCTTCTGGTAAAGCAGTGGCCTGACAGTTCTAAAGGTAGCCAACCACTTTCTCATTGGCTTTGAGGCCTGCACCACAGTAAGGAATTCATGCTTGGCACAGTACACCTGGTCTAAAGCCCATAACTGGAAAAGTCATAGACCTCGGGAGCTGGGACCTACTACAGTTGTTTTGCTAAGTAGACATGTTATAAAATTATCTTCTAAATATTTGTGTTTATAATGATGTTGTTTTCACTCTTGATCAGTGAAGCTTCTGTTTACAATAACCAGTAGGCAACATAAAAACTCGTAACTGGTCAAATGTTAAGAATAAGTGATTGTTGAGTACTCAGGTAACACTGTGGACTATGGGATAAAAGGAACATAAAAACCAGAATGGAAGAAGTGCTGTGGTACGCTGTCTTTTGCACTTGATGTGGCTAGTGGACTCACAACAGCTTCTGTTGGCTGCACAAGATCAAGCCGGTTCAGCATGGATGAGCAAGGCGCTTGCGTGGCTCCACCACTTGCTGAGGAGCTGACAACGGCTGCTGGGGTCTGGGAGCCAACTGGACGCATGCCCATGCTGGCACCACTGATTGGACTTTAGAGGTTTTAAAGAACAGGAAGGGGTACTGGGAGGCTCAGTACTTAGAGGGTAATTTGCACTGGATATGATCAAAATATGTCACATATGTGCACAAAGGTGTCATAAATTTAAAATGTTTTCTAAAAAAAAAATGATTAAAATGCAAATTCTCAGACCCCATCCAAGACTACTCTATTACACATTTTGGAAGTAAAATCTGAAAGTCTGCCTTAACCAGGGTCTCTGATGCACCAGAGTCTGGAGAACACATGGACTGGGTGGCAACTCACACATCTCCTTGATCAACCCCTGGCCAATCTACACTTCAGCATCTGCACCTCTGGCTGTTTTCATAATGTGGCCAGACTGTGTCCAAATAAAAGTTTCTGGAACTCAAACCATTTCCTAACTTTTGTGAACTCAAAAACAGTCAAATGCCTGTATTCTGCTTCCAAAACAATAGAGCTATTTATATATCTTTAAATATACTCAGATCCATCTCCAAAATAAAGTTTAATAGTGGTATGTTCAGCTCAGCTTTGAGAGCGCTAACAAAACTTCTGTCTTTTGCCTGCCCATTTCTTTAATATATAAGTACACACTGTCATGAAAAAGAGTCTGGAAACTCAAAATGTATGGGTCTTGAGTTGTTTTGTATTGTTAAAGTTTATTACCCTTCAAGAGCAGGGCAGACAAGGACAGACAGGTGACATTAATCCCGTCCCATACTGCTGTTCTTTGTGGACTTGGGTCTCTCCAGCCACACACTTGGAGGAAACTTCATACAAACAGAGGAAGCCAGAGTCTTTCTGGGAGAACTTAGTAGCTGACTTACCACATTGCACATTGATGCCTGCTAAAGATAAAACCTGGGAAAAGACCTCCAGGTCCCATTCTCCATTGTTGCTGGCTGGGTCCAATGTGTATGTCTAAACTGTGTTACACATTTCCCGGGGTGGGGGAGCCACCAGCACACAGCTGTCTGTGGCAGGATTGCTGATGTTTACAGTAGCAAGTTAGGGCTGCTTTGCCAAAACATGGTGTTTCTTGTTTTAAAGATGAGAACAATTCCTTTTCTCCACAACCCCATTGTTACTTGGTTTACTAGATTTTTCAGGCAGAGGAAGCAGTAAATTACTGAGGGAAAAAGTGTAGACCTCACCAGGGCGTGCCTGTCTGGATTTAGATGAGGTCTCACCCGTCAGATGTGATACTACAGAGTCTCTCTGCTTTATGGAAAATTGGTTTGAAGAAGTGGAAACAAAATAATCAGGTACTTTCCCATGTATATCCACACCCTTCTGGACTCTCCAGGTCAAGACATTATTGTAAGTGTCCAGCTTGATGGCTCCAAAAGCCTTCTGATTGGCACTCGGGAGGGCCTCTGCCCACCAGCCTGGATCACAGCTCTTGTGTATCAATTCTGTGAGTTACTATTACATTCTCCCAGCACGGTCTGGGGGTCATGATGTGTTGGGAGAAAGACGGATAGTTATTTCCTCTGCTGACAAAAAAAATTTAAGATTTACCTTAACGTAAAATTGATTTTCAGCTAGGTGGTGGCAGTGGCACACGCCTTTAATCCCAGCTCTTGGGAGGCAGAGACAGAGGATCTCCAGACTCAAGGCCAGCCTGGCCAACATTAGTGATTCCAGGTCAGCCAGGGCTATACAGAGAAATCCTGTCTCGGAAAAAAAAAAAAAAGATTATTTTCAAACACATCTATAGAATACCAGTATCAAAAAGACGTCGTGTGTGTGTGTGTGTGTGTGTGTGTGTGTGTGTGTGTGTGTGTGTGTGCACGCACGCGCGTGTGCGCTCTGTTTTGCTAGAGACAAATCCAGGACCTTGCACATCTAGGCGGTGCTTAGCTGAACTACATCTGCAATACTTTAATACACTCACACAAGAATACAAACAGCCAAATGCCAACATTACTCTGTAGCACTCCCAGTGCCTAGATCAAGCCACCGTTCAGTTTGGACATGAGCACCACCCTTGTCTCTGACAAACTTGGGAGGGCTGCTTGAACTCTTCATCCCTCTTCCCAATGTGACTGTACTGAATAAATCTCCTTCTTCTGCTCTCCATTATTAATTTGTCTCTTTTAATTGGCTTATTGTAGACAAGCGGCCAGACCTGACTTGAAGCACAGGTTGTGAACCCTAGGTCCAATAACAAACTAGGAATCTTTCCTCCACTCTCTTTGGCCAAACTGTAATAAGTGGGTTTCCTTTTATTTAAAAAAATGGTTAGAATAATAGGCTTACATATTTATACTCTTATTCTACAATAGAACTAAAATCATAGGAAGAAAACCTTTCTTTTGTGAAAAATACTTAGATCTAAAGGACAAGGTACCAAGCAGTTGAAAGCATCACAAGTCAGTGGCCATTAAGGATTTACGCCCAGTCCAAAGAGCTCTGAAAGCTTAGCAGGACACTCACAAGAGCAGACATCATGGAAATGCAAATTAGCCTATGATGGGTGTCTACACACACCCATTAACATCACTGAAATTAAAACAAACAAATGGGGCAAGCAAGATGGATCAGTAGGAAAGCCACTTGCCGTGTAAACCTGAGTTTGAGACCTTGAGTCAACATGAAGGTGGAAGAAAACTGGCTAGACAAAGTCGCCCTCCAACCTCCACACATGCACTCTCACACGTGAGCCAACACGCATCATAGGTAAACACACATGTGCATGTGCACACACACTAGTAATTATGATCCTGATAAATAAATAATTTTAAACGTAAGAAAACCAAATACTGGATGGAAGAACCAGAACTGTCATACACGTGGATAAAATTCGGAATGACTCAGCCAGTCTGGAAAACACTTGGAGAGCTCCTGGCGGTACTAAACATGTTAACTGTCGTATGTCAGAGAAATGCCAGGTATTTATCCTCCTGAGATAAGAATGAAAACCTACAAAAATATTTCAGCAGCTGCCTTTATGATCAACAAACCTAGAAAAAGCTCAAAATGTACCTGGGTGGGTCCAATCATTGGATGCCATTCAGAAACAAGAAGGAACCAACTTCTGATACTGGGCTAGCCTGTTTCCAGCCTAGGCTAGCAGGATAGCTTCAGTAACATTCCTAAACTCTGAAAAGTCCAGAGTCAACTTCCCTTCAAGCTCAGTCCCTAGATGAGAACAGTCTTATTGCTATCCTCACAGGAGGGAGCAAGCTCTGCTCTCTGCTTCGTCCAGTAGTGGAACAAATGCCATCATGGGGACTCTGCACTCATGACCTAACTCAAACCTAGGGACCCCTCAAAGGCCCTACCTCCTAATATTATCATATTGGGGATTAGGGTTTTAATGTGTACATTTGGATCATGAAAAGACATCAATGAATACCAACAATATCAGATGGAATGAAAGAATTCAGTTTCAAAATGTTACGTAACACATGCTTCAGTTTACAGCATTGTGGGCAAGGTAAAGCAATGGGGCCTGAGATGGAATTGATAAAGACAGAACAACAACAGGATAGCATGAGGTAGAGTGTGGGGTACTGAGCTGTGAAAATCTGGATAATGAGTGGCACATGTAATAAAATCCCTAGAAAACTATCTCCCAAGGAGACATTTTTGCATTTTTTAATTTTAAAAATTAAATTATAAAATGGTGCCAGATTCTCTTCAGAGAGCTTAAAATCAAGAAGGACATTTATTTAAACCTAACTATAATAATGTTCTATCACTGCTATTCATAATTAGGCTACAGAGATGGTCTGCTTATGGAAAAACAATTTAGAATAGAAGCAGAATTTCTGACGGTTTACCTAAAACCCACCAAAGCGACGTAGAAACAATGTTGGCTCTGTCTCTAGTCATGGGAGGAAGACGCACATGGTCTGTCTCCAGTCTGTCCTCCAAATGGGGCCTGAGCCTGACTGAAGACAGGAGGACATGATGACTGAGGTCACAAGCTCGTGGGGCTCTGCAGAGAGCAGTGGCCACACGTCATTCCCACATTTGAAGAGAGCAATTCAGACAAGTGGCCACTGAGATCCTAAGAGAAAGGTCTCCAAATGTCTGAGCATCACCTGAGGCAGAGGAACGCAGAGGAAGAAGCCACTGGGGCATGTGCTCCCTGGAGATATGGCAGTACAGTGCTAGAGTACAGAGGAAGCCTGCCCAGAACAAGTTCACTACGAGAGTTCCTAAGGGCCATTCCCAGAGAACTGCCCAGGTGTTAACCAGACATGTCAACATTGGATGTAGGCTGCCCATTGGTCTTCCTCCATTACAATAGGAAGAGAGAGGAAGGTTTGTTTTTCTAGAGGAGAGGAGACTCCCTAAAACACTTTGTGACAAAGAACTGCTTATTTAAACTTACAAAGTGTGTGTAAATCCTTTGAAATGAAACAAGATTATAGAAATGGATATGTAACTTAATTTAATTAGAATAAAGAAAATACTAATGCACAGTGGTAGTGTCTTGAAATATTTTTTCGATGTATATTCCATCTTTTTATATTTGTATTTCTGAAGTTCATGCTTTCCTTAGTTTGATAGAACCACGTGTACAACAAACACCCACCAGAGGGAGACTCAAGACTGTGTTTTCCCTTTGGGGCTTTCAGGGGTTTAATCAGTCTACTTCAGCCAAAATGTGTCTACACAGCATTTAGGAACAATGAGCCAATCCAAAATGGAAGACAGATTTACAGTCTGGAATGAGATGTAAGGGGGAAGAGGAAAGGAAGCCTCTGTCCTCCCTAAAAGCCTTGCTTTCCTCTGGGGCTTGGCACGACTCTCTCCTGATCCTCTGAGGTTTGCAAAGCTAGCTGTGAGCTTTCGAAAGCGAAGACCTTAGGTTTCCTGGCAGTGTCCACGCTGAGCAAACTGTACAGGAATACTCCCACTCCACCTACCCACTGCCAGAGGAATGTGTCATTCAGCAAACAGGAAGCACTTGCCAAATTCATGGGATCCCTTCAGGGACGGTAAATCCTCTGACAGCCAAAAGCAATACAGTCCCAACCATGCCACAGGATTTGGTGGAAGATGAGTTTAATCTTCCCTGTAAGTCTTCATTCATTAATTCACTCAGAGAAAAGGATGCATTCACTTCCATAAAGGTGTCTCTAGGGGCTAGAGACTTGGATCAGTGGTAGGATATGTGGTTAGTACTTGTGTAACCTTGGTTCACTTTCTAGCACCATCCAGAAAAAAGAAGACAAAGTCTCTCTAAGTATAGTAATGTCTAACAGTTACGTGAGCAGAGCATGAAAAGCACACAACAGCTGCACAAAAACAGAGTTCCAGTTAAAGCACCCAATTAGCGAAGTTTGCATTCCGGAGTCTACGAAATGCAGCTACCAACTAATATGTGCAAAGAGAGGTTCAAAGCCACAGTTCCTGATGTGGTGAGGAGAAAGAGGGAGTCCAATGCCAGTTTGAGCTCTATAGCTAAGCCCTGCCTCAAAAAACAAAGGCTTCTGGGTATGCAGATCTGTAGTAGGATGTCTAGCAAGGGAAGACCCTGGGTTTGACCTCCAGTACCAGAGGTAGAGGGGGAAACTAGACAACACTTTTCAATTGTACTGGTGTACTAGTACAACTGCCAAGATGTTTCATGCTGATGTTCCTTTAAAATAAATCTAACATCCTTACCATCCTCATCTCCTCAGCCCTCACCACGTACAACAGGTGGGAGAGCTGCCCTTCCCTGTGCAGCACAGTAGAGCTGACCCTGGTGTCGTGGACATGGGTAAGCCAGCCCAAGGGTGTGAGAGCAGAGAAGCTGGCCCTTCCCTTTGGCAGCTCCAGCACTGAGTGAGCTAGCTGGGGCAGTGCTAGAGAGCTCACCCTTGCAGTGTAGGTGCAGGAGAGTTGGCCAGCTCAGCTCCCACCCAGGCCCAGATCCAGGGCTTTGATTTGGCCCACCCAACATCTACCCCCTCTATGAACTGCAGAAGCAAGAAGATTCAGAACCATAAGATCTCCGTGAGACAGGACAACAGGACAGCTGAGAGGAGTCCCACTGAGGATGCAGGATTGATGGTGTAGCAGAAGCCAGAGGCCTCAACCCAGACCAATGGCTCAATACAATGAACATCTGAAGTAAAGATGTGTGAACAAAAGGCTATATTGTGTGACACACACACCGTGACACACTACGCTTCCACAATAATTTTTTTCTTTTAGTGGGGAGGTTGCAAGGGTGGAAAGTAGATATGAGGGGCAGGGAAATGGGTGGGGTTGGGGTGCATGGTGTTCACAAAGAATCAACTAAAAACCAAATAAAGCTCACATGTGTGGTTGCACGGTTACTTTCCACCCATGATAGCCTGACTTTTCACATTGAGCCTCCAGAGTACATCCTGAAAATAAAGTAAAGTTAGACTGGCATCTGCTGCCCACCAAGGAACGAACACCTACCTCTTTGTGGGTTAGCTACAAAATAATAGAACTAAAAAGCTAACTTTTCATTTTTTCCATGTGTTTACCTGTTGTTGAGCTGTGGGGCTTGAGTGTGCTTGTGCACAGGTAACAGAGTGGGGGTGGAGATCGGAGGACACATTCCTTCCTCCACCTTGAGGGCTCCAAGTCAAACTCAGGTCATCAGGTTTGGTAGTCATCATCTTTACCAGCTACACAGCACGATAAATTGAAGTGCATTTTAATATCTTTAATGGGGGGGGTAAATGTAAATGATTGCAGTTCCCATGACCTTTCCATGGCCGTGACAACACACAGGCACTCCTAGGTTGAGTTAATTCCTAGTGGTCACTGCTGACAACAGATTCATGGGCATTGTATCCCCAGGTCTTAAAGACACTGAAACCACATGGAGGCTCTGGACGTGTTCTTCTTACCAGAGTTTGGCATACCTTTCTTGACATTGGCTCCTTCCCTGTCTGCAGCCAGAAAGAGGCACTTTTCCTTTATTTATTTATTTTTTTTAAATAGATGTTTTTCATAAATCTGATTTTTTTTTTTTTAGATCTTAAAAATCTTTAGTGTACTCTGATTCTTCTTCATAGCAGAGATCAGGTTTTACAAATTTCCTGCATCTGCAATTTAGAATGCAATTTGATTTTTTGTGTTCATTAAAAACTTCATTAGAAAAACAAATAGAACTAGGAGTGATTAAAAACTATTTAGCAAAAATATTTTTTTTGATGTTGGTTTTTTTTTTGATACTTCATTTACATTTCCAATGTTTCCCCCTTTCTAGGTCTCTTCTTTGGAAACCCCCTATCCCCTCCCCCTCCCCCGCCTCTATGAGGGAATTCCACCTCCCACCCACCCGCCCACCCACTCTCGTATTCCCACCTTGACATTCCCCTTTACTGGGGCCTCTCCTCCCCCTGATGGCCAACAAGGCCCTCCTCTGCCACATATGT
>CM052715.1:1931221-1947330 GCA_028551405.1 Uromys caudimaculatus
ACACACACACACACACACAAAGTATGATGATATAAGTATCAACTAAGAGAAAGAAGAATGAAGTATTAAGTTCTATAAAGATGGCTGAGGTTTCTTTTCCTTGATGGATCTAGTTATTCCTGCCCTGTGAAATAAAGTATTTGGAATTCATATCTGTGAACTGGACAAAAGGGGCAATTTAAAGGAAAAAGTTATTAGTAAGTTCTTGAGAGTACTCTACAGTTGATGCTAATTTGACCATTAACATGGGAGCATAGTGCTCTTCTTTTCCACTCTAAATAAATTTAATTTATACAGTGCTTAGGTTAACTAACTAGCTCCAAAGTCTTCCTGCTTTGTGAAAACTGTCTCTTGTCAATAATACCGGCCACATGAGTGTTTTAATAAAACTCCAATCCCTGGCCAACAGTGAATGCTCTGGAGGAACTCTATAGAATCTACCTATCAGGCTGCGTCTTGTGCCCAGGTATCTGAAATCAGGACTCAACTCTACTCAGTTAGGGGTGGTTGTCTAAACTAAGTTGCTATGGGGAGGACTTCTCTTCATAAACTCTAAGAAACAAAAGCATTAAAAGTTAAAATTATATTAACAAAAATGCAGCACTACAGGCTGAATGGTGTCCCTCCCCAAATTCCTAGATTGAAGTGCTAATTCTTGGTGCTTCAGAATGAATCTTTATTTGCAAACGGGCAATTTGAGAGGAAATTAAGTTAAATGAAGACATTAGAATGGGTCCTAATCCAGTATGTCCAGAGTTCTGACTAAAATGAGGAAATCTGGACATGGGCCTAGACACAGGGCAGAGGATATGAAAAGAAGAGCTCACAAAGCCACCTGCAAGGAAGGCTTGCAACAGCGTGCCTGAAACATGGCCTTCCATGACAGTCCTCAGAAGATAATCCAGCTGGCTTTTAGAGTTGTTTATTTACTCACTTAATTGTTTGTTTGTTCATTTGGAGACAAGGTTTCTCTATGTAGCCCTGGCTGTCCCGGAACTTACTTTGTAGACCAGGCTGGCCTTGAACTCAAAGTTCTGCCTGCCTCTGCCTCCTGAGTGCTGGGATTAAAGATGTGAGGCACCACTCTCGAAAAAACCAAAAAAAAAAAAAAAAAGATGTGAGGCACCACTCCGCATCCAGCTGATTCTTAAATCTCATATTTCTAGCTTCTAAAACTGTGAGAAAATCAATTTCTGACTTAGCCATCCCATCCATGTTGTGAAAGGGCACCTCCCTATTTAAGTCCAGACAGAATGTAAGATACCAAAAGACACGACTGTCAGAAGCCTGGAAAACCAACCAGTAAAAGCCACTCTTCAAACACACCCTGGGATCATGAGCACAGGAGGAAAAACATATCTGAAACAAAAGTTGAAATGGAAGAATTTTATTTGTTTGTTTGTTTGTTTGTTTGTTTGTTTTTGGACACTGACTATCTACAATGTAGCCCTAGCTGTCCTTGGTCCCCAGCTGCAAGCACTGCTCTGGGAGGCTATAGAAGTTTTAGAGAGTCGAGTCTACTAGAGGAGATCAAGCATTGGGTAGGGTCTGGTGGCGCCGATACAGCTGTTTCCGGTTTTGCCTAGGTGCAAGGTAAGATGTCCCAGCTCCTGCCACCATGGAGTTTATTCCCACCATGCCTTCTCTCAGTGATGAACTATAACCTGCTAAAAATCACCCCTTCCTCCCATAGGTTGCTTCCTGTCTTGTATTTAGTCACAGTAACAAGTCAGTTTCTAATATACAGCTATTTTAAAGGTATATATATATATACATACATATATATATATATACACACATATATATATACATATATATATACATATATATATACATATATATACATATATATATACACATATATATGTGTGTATATATCCCCTAATATGCAAATATATATGTATAGAGACATATAATTTTTAAATATTAAAAAGTGTTTTGAAATAAAATACATGTGAAAGTAATAGTACAAAATAAATGACTTCTGATAAGTTCAAGATATTTGGGGGGATAATTACCAAACCCCATTCTTGCTGCTGAATGGTATAAAAGAAAGGTACATTATTACAAAGTACTTAAAGGTAATTAATGACCTCCTCAACGATGACAAGTAAAAACAAACTAAAAACAATAGATGTGCTGTCACTTGGAGGACATCACACAGCCTCCACTTTAAGGTAGTACGCTGGAATGATGCAGCATGAGTCCAGAGCAAGGGGGCAATCCTTCTGTAATCAAAACTCCCAAGCCTTCTGGGACCATTCCCTCTAATCCTTCTGTTACCATTTCTTCATCTCTAAAAATTCCAGTCTGACAAGGTTTTGTAAAAATTAGTTACTATATAAAAACTAAGTAAAGAACTGAGCATGGTGGCAAATGTCACTAACCTGTGCCCATGTGCTGAGGCAGGAGACTGAAACGTTGTCTATACTACACAGTGAAACCCTATGTTAAAAAATTCAAGTCACAAACATGCGAAAGCTTCCAAACAAGACAAAGAACTTTGCAAATTGCCCGCAGCAGATCAAACTGAAGAGTGCCTCATCCACAAGACTAACCTGGGACGGAGGAGAGGCAGGTGAGAGGCACTTCAGAAGTCAAGCAGGATTCCAATGAGAACAGGGGTGGGGTTTGCCCAGTTCTCTTGAAGGATGTAGTAGCTAACTCCTATCTTACTTGCTTGATTTGCTGCTGTGACAAAAGCTCCTTAAGGTAGGACGGGGTTACTCTGGCTCACAGTTGAAGGGGGCTGCCTCATGGCAGAGATGCTGCACAGCAGAAGCTTGAGGCAGCTGGTCGCATTGCCTCCAGAGTGGAAGGAGGCATAAAGAGGTGAATGCTGGTGCTCAGCTCACTTGCTACTTCATATCAGTCCAGTCGCCAGCCTATATGATGGCACCACACACATTTAGGATTCCTGCCTCAGTTAAACTTTCCTAAAGACATACCCAGAGACATATTTCCATGGTGATTCTCAATCTAGTCATGTTTACAACAGAGCTTAACAATCACAACTTCAACCACAATTTAGTTACAGCTTTACAGTGTTGCTGTGTTTAGTTAGCATGTTTGTTTACTGAGACAAGCTCTCACTATGTAGCCTCCATTGTCCTGAAATTTGGTATGTAGACCAGGCTGGTCTAGAACTCACAGAGATCATCTTACCTTTGCCTCTCAAGCACTGGGATTAAAGGTGTGCGCCACCACACCCAGTTAATATTGCTATCTTTATACATTTACTTTATTAAGTTTTCATTCATATAGTATATACCTAATATTAAGGATACTGAAGCTTAGGTGACCATTTACATTGCCATGACTGCCATATCTCCAAATTTGTGTTAAAAGAGTCCAAATTCTCTAATATTAACTCATTTAAATTATATGTGAATGATCATTCTCTTAGTTAAGATGTTATTTATATGTTGGTTTGAGGCAACATATGAAATTTTCTAAACATCACTAATGCTAACTAGAATTATCTGATACATAACTTAGACACATTATGAACTAGCAGTAACAAAAATAATCTTCACAGACTTCAAAACCAATTGGAACTAAATACAGAAAAATAGGTGGGCATTTGTCTTTATTGAGATAAGAATATAACTATATGTCCATGACTGCCTCTGAACTCACCAGATAGCTAAGGCTAGCCCAGAACACAGCCTTTATTTCATGAGTCTTGGGATTGTACGTGTATACTACCATACAGAGTTCTGCTTTTTAACTTATCATCTTGTATTTTGAATATATATATATATATATATATGAACCAGAACATAACTTTGTAAATGTTCCAGGTGTGTATGAAAAGAATGTATGTTCTGCTTTTTAAAAGTAGAATGATCTACAAGTTTAACCATATTTGGTAGTTGACAATTGTCTTAGTTTGGGTTTCCATTGCTATGAAGAGCCACCATGACCAAGGCAAGTTTTATAAAGGAGAACATTTCATTGGGGCTGGCTTACAGCTTCAGAGGTTCAGTCCATTATCATCATGGCAGGAAGCATGGCAGCATCCAGGCAGACACAGTGCTGGAGGAGGAGCTGAGAGTTCTACATCTTGATCCAAAGGCAGCCAGGAGAAGACTCTTCTGTACTGGGCAGAGTTTGAGCATAGAACCTCAAAGTCTACCCCCACAGTGACACACTACCTCCAAAAAAGCTACATCACTTAATAGTACCCCTTCTCATGGGCCAAGCATATTCAAACCACCACAATAATGATAGGCTTTCTATGTTCTTTCTCATTTCCTGAGTAGTTCTTCTATCAATCACTGAGTTGGGTTCTAGAATCTCCAGATAGTTACAGACCTGTACTTTCCTTTCAATCCTACCAACTTTTGCTTCATATATATTATTTATATTAAAGATAAATCTATTGGATTATCAGGTCAACTCAGTAAATTAGCAGATACAAAGCCTACTTTGCCTGATGGTAGGTTCCTTCACATTAGTGTTAGAACAGGAGGTTTCTTTCCCCTTTTATCTCTAATTCACTTAGCTTTATGTATTTAAAATGAGTTTTGGGGGCATATTTTTATCCAAGAGGTCATTCTCCGTAGAGCACTAGACTTGATCTCCACTCCTTAATGCAGCTTGAATGCTCTCCAGACAGTAAACTGGGTAATTGTTGGACTAGTTTGTTACCCTCTGTTTGTTACTGACCAATGTACAATGACTTGGAAGCTATTATTTCATATCCTTTTCATGTGTCATTGCTTCCGGTGATAGGATAAATCTAGTTTTTATAACTCCATCTTGGCATTCATTACTCTTAATGTTGCTGGACCTGCAACCTGCTTCAAAAAATTGCCCTTGGGCTGCTAGAGCCACTTCAGCCGTGAATACTGCAAATGCCTAGATGTTTTCATCTGTTTCAATTAAACCAAGACTGGTTACAGAGTATGAAATTCCAGCTTCTTTGCCTCCAGGTAGAATAAACTCACTGTCATATACACTGTGGAGTCTTCTGAACTCTAATGCTAATGCGAAACCACTACCTGCCTTTGTTTTCCTTTCCGGGCTTGCCTCCCCAGGGGCTCTACTGTTTCAGAACAAAACACATTTCCCACAAATCACTTGTACCTGCACCCATGTCTCATCTCACCTGCAGTTTTTGGAGAACTGGATACTAACTCAGCTCAAAGGCACTCTCTGTAAAATGTCTTATAGCTTCATATGCTTTTATTCTGTCATGTTTTAATTCACTGACTCTGAAGACTCTTACAATGAACATCTTGTGTTGAACACACTATCTGTCAAATTCACCATATGTTGATGAATAACCAACTACCCCGTATTTATAACCTGAGAGTAGTTAAGGCAAGCTCTTGATTGGAGCGGTACAGATGCTCCTAATTTTATGGCGATCAGGTTCAACTAAGTATTGAGTAGTGCGCTGCAAATGTCTGCCTAGAAAATTTGGCAGGTACTCTTGTGCATACTTTTCCTGTATGTGCAAGTTAGGACTTGTATCGTTTGATTGCCTTCCTCATTTTATGATCCAGGAACATTAGCCCCATTTTCTATTAACTTTAAATCAGTTTAAAAAGATTCCCAGATATATGCAGTAGATTAGCTTTACTACAAAATAATTAAGCTAGTTGTTTTGTTTTGCTGTAAGATAGAAATGTAATTTGATTATATTTTGTTATTATGGCAAACAATACTATAGCATGACAGAAAATTTTCCTTAGGGAAAGTTTTCCCAGGTTAAAATAAGAAGTAAACACCCAGTTTAAAAAGAAACTTTCAAAATGAAACTCACTATTACTTATTATAATTATTCTGTGAATTTAATAAATCAAATTTTGATATAAGAGATATTTCAGTAATTTAAAAAGTTATTGGATATACCAAACTATACTCCTGATTCTGACAATGACTTCTGAAAACTGAGCTTTGATGGATACTCAGATGTATAGAGAAGAAAAAATAGATATTGTATGCCCACATGTCAATATAAATGGCATTTCTAGGTGAAATTAGGAAAAGAAATGAAGCAAAAATTTTCTTTATGTTCCACATTCCACCTACTCATTGTAATTCTAATGCCATCATAGGATGATAAAGCCACTCATCAATCACACTGATGCTTATATGAAAATGTCACCTGAACAATAGCAACCTCCATGAGGATTTCCTTGGAGAAAATGAAACAGGACAAAAGTAGATCTTGGTCTCTATATTTATTTTCTCATTTCCATATGTATTTATTCATATATATTATTATTATTCTATAATAAAATACCCAAAGCTGGGTACATTATAAAGCAGAGGTATTTATTTAGCTTATAGTTCTGGAGGTCCAGGAGCATAGCTCCAATGTTACATGAGGCTCTGGTAAAAGCATCATTGTGCATGTCACTGTGATGACAAGAGCACATGGGATAGTGTCATCATGTGGCAACCCAAAAGTCAGAGAAGGACAGGAGTCCCACAATACCTTGTTTATCCTTCTAATGGTAGATCTCCAGTGACCTAACTTTGTCCCTACTTTTCATCGGTCACCCTTACCTGTTCCATATTGGGGACCAGGCTTACAACATAGGAACAGTTAGGAGATACTCAACCATATTCAGACAACAGCCATCTCTATTGCAAATATTGAGAGAACCCACCCCTTTCTCTTAGGGTGGGTGGATACTCTGAGATAAAGATTAATACTTGGACTCAGGAGGGTGCATATGCTTATTGAGATAGTTTGTGGTGGTTAAGCTTGTCAACTTGACAAGCTCTAGAATTACCTAGGATACAAACCTCTGGGCACACTTATAAAGGAATACCTAGATAAGGTTAATTAAGGTATAAAGATACACACACACACACACACATACACTCACTAAGTGTTTTCATTTTGGTTTGGGTTTTTTGTTTGTTTGTTGGGGTTTTTGTTTGTTTCCTTTCTGTTGTTTGTTTTTGAGGAAGTATCGTTCTATGTATTACAGGCCAGTCTTGAATTTGGCAACCTTGTGCCTGGGCCTCCTGATCGCTGGGATTACAGTCAGGCCTTGCTAAATCTGCTTTTAATAGTTGCAACAAAACCAATTTAGTCTACAAACTCTAAAATAGCCTCTGACTCTTCCTCTAGAAAATAACCTATACTCAGACACTGCATCTTCAATACTCATCAGAGAAACTTCTTGCAGTAGATGGGAATTGACAGAGACCCGCACTGGACAACATGCAGAGAGTGAGAGACTTTGGAGCACTCAGCCCTAAATAGGATATCTTCACCAAACCCCTCCCCTCAGGGATCTATGCAGAAGAGGAGGAGAAGGAAAGACTATAAGAGCCAGAGATGATGGGTAACTTCCCAAACACAACAGAACTGATGCACATATGAACTCAGAGACTATGGCAGCACACCCAAGACCTGCACAGGTTCAAGCTAGATGAGGTCCCAGCACTGAGGGTGGGAAGTGGAAACAGGGTCCCACTCCTAACTAAGAAACTACCTGCAATTGATCCCTGCTGACAAAGGGAAACTCAGTTTTCTCCAGTGGAGTGTCTCTGGGTATACCAACCACAGCCTAGGGCAGGTCCCATGCCAGGGAGGAGTTAGTCAATATAAGATGGAACACCAAAGTTTTTCTGTGGGCTTTTTGTTTCATTTTGTTTTGGCATATTTTTGGTTGGTTGGTTTTTTTTTTTTTTTTTTTTTTTTTTTTTTTTTTTTTTTTTTTTTTTTTTTTTGCTTGTTTGATTTTTTCTTTTTTGAAAGAGAGACAACAAAGTTGCATAAAGAGAATCTGGGAGAAGATGGGGAAGAGGAAAATATATTGTATGAAAATTTTTAAGAAAAAAAAAATCACTGAGGCTATAGAGATAGCTCAGCTATGAAAGGTTAGTCTTACAACCAAAATATCAAAAGTTACTGTTTGAGTTGGTGACCTAAGCTTAATTTTTAAAAAAGAGATAGAAAGGACTGGAAAGATGGCTCAGTGGTTAAGAGCACTGACTGCTCTTCCAAAGGTCTTGAGTTCAATTCCCAGCAACCACATGGTGGCTCACAACCATCTGTAATGAGATCCAATACCCTCTTCTGGTGTGTCTGGAGACAGCTACAGTGTACTCACATACATAAAATAAATCTTTAAAAAAAGAGAGAGAGAGAGAGAAAGAGAAACATTAAATTAATGTGGTTTGAGATTAGGACAGAATTTCCAACAATTTCTGAAATTGCCTAAACTAGTTTCAGCCATTCTATACTACGTGTATCTGTTGTTTTTCTTTATAATGTATTTTATGTAAAGAAGTGTTTGCAGCAACTATTATAAAATCAAAACATCAACCAACTGTAAAAAACATTACTAATGGTCAATCAACTATACAAAATATTACTAATGTTCTACATCATGCAGAATCAAATATTTAGTCAAGATTAACTCTTTATGTAAAAATAAACAAAAATAACCCTTCATTAAATTAAATTCTTCTTTAAATATAATATATAATAATAAAGTTGTACATATAGCAAAAAAATTTTATAATAAGATTTAATTGTTAAAGAATTTTAGAGAAATGTTCCATATAACAGTATAAATCAATATAGTACTTCTAATGAACAGTTTACCGACAAGTACCAAAATATAAATTGTGCATAAAATTTTATCTAGTAAACTTATTTCTAGGAATTTATGTTGACAAAAATATGTATGTACTGTGGGATATCTATCATAGTATTATATACAATGAGAAACATGTTAAAATTAAATACAGAAGTAATAAATTATGAAATGACTAGTAGACATTTCTATAATAATTAAAATGCTATTTTCTATGCTAAAACTTTAGAAGCCAATATTATCATCTTATAATTTCACATTATAAATATGATTAAAATAAATCACTTTGTAAAAACATTATGCAATTGGAAATTATTTCTGACAGATCAATTCTTACAGTTTTATAGGCCATTCAGTTTTTCTCCTTTTCACAAAGGAAAGTTGGCTTCAGCCAAAATAGCACACAACCTAATCTCATAAATCACACATTTAATGTTACTTGTTTTCAGTAGGTTTTGAAAACCTTACTACTGTCACACTCAACTAGAAATAAGTTGACAACTCCTGACTAAATTCAGAGAAAATAAATATTAGTCTTCTAAAATATACAAAACTCACCTCCTTAATGTGACCATAAAATTGAAATACCTCCAGTGTTCTCCCTTGAAGATATGTTAGCCTCACTCTGAGCAAAGAGCAACATTCCTTTGCATTTCCCAAGGCCATTACACTAAGATTCATCAGATACCTATAACACTTGCTGAAGTTACTCCTTAAATACTTCTATTTGACTAATACAAAGTATCCTTCCTAATCTTTTTTGATAACTTTTGGTTGACAGTTGATCTTATTTGATATTAGAATGGCTACTCCAGCTTGTTTCTTGGGACCATTTGCTTGGAAAATTGTTTTCCAACCTTTTACTCTGAGGTAGTGTCCGTCTTTGAACTGAGGTGTGCTGTATGCAGCAAACTTCTGTCCTGTTTACATGTCCAGTCTGTTAGTCTATGGCTTTTCATTGAGGAATAGAGTCCATTGATGTTAAGAGATATTAAGGAAAAATGATTGTTGCTTCCTGTTATTTTTGATGTTATTTTCACATTTGTGTGGCTATCTTCTTTTGGGTTTGTTGAAAGATTATTTTCTTACTTTTTCTAGAGTGTAGTTTCCGTCCTTGTGTTGGTGTTTTCCATCTATTACTCTTTTTAGGGCTGGATTTGTGGAAAGATATTGTGTAAATTTGGCTTTCTCATGGAATATCTTGTTTTCTCTGTCTATGGTAATTGAGAGTTTTGCTAGGTATAGCAGCCTGGGCTGGCATTTGTGTTCTCTTAGGGTCTGTATGACATCTGCCCAGGATCTTCTAGATTTCATAGTCTTTGGTGAAAAGTCTGGTGTAATTCTGATAGGTCTGCCTTTATATGTTACTTGACCTTTTTCCCCTTACTGCTTTTAATATTCTTTCTTTGTTTAGTGCATTTGGTGTTTTAATTATTGTGATGGGAGGAATTTCTTTTCTGGTCCAGTCTATCTGGAGTTCTGTAGGCTTCCTGTATGTTCAGGGGCATCTCTTTCTTTAGGCTAGGAAAGTTTTCTTCTATAATTTTGTTGAAGATATTTACTGGCCCTTTAAGTTGTGGATCTTCACTCTCTTCTATACCTATTATCCTTAGGTTTCATCTTCTCATTGTGTCCTGGATTTCTTAGATATTTTGTGTTATGAGCGTTTTGCATTTTGCATTTTCTTTGACTGTTGTGTCAATGTTTTGTATGGTATCCTCTGCACCTGAGATTCTCTCTTCTATTTCTTATATTCTGTTGGTGATGCTTGCATCTATGACTCCTGATCTCTTTCCTAGGTTTTCAATTTCCTGGGTTGTCTCTCTTTGTGATTTCTTTATTGTTTCTGTTTCCATTTTTAGATCCTGGATGGTTTTGTTCAATTTCTTCATTTGTTTGGTTGTGTTTTCCTGTAATTCTTTAAGGGATTTTTGTGTTTCCTCTGTAAGGACTTCTAGCTGTTTACCTGTGTTCTCCTGTATTTCTTTAAGGGGGTTATTTATGACCTTTTTAAAGTCCTCTATCATCATCATGAGAAGTGATTTTAGAACCGAATCTTGCTCTTCCGGTGTGATGGTGTATCCAGGACTTGCTATAGTGGGAGAATTGGGTTCTGATGATGCCAAGTAACCTTGGTTTCTGTTGCTTATGTTCTTATGCTTTCCTCCTGCCATCTGGTTATCTCTAGTGCTACCTGCCCTCCCTTTATCTGACTGGAACCTGTCCTTCCTGTGCTCCTGGTTGTGTCAGAACTCCTCAGAGATCAGCTCTCTCTGGGATCCTGTGATTCTGGGATTCTGTGATCCTGATATCCTGGGTGTGACAGAGTTCCTGGGAGTCAAGCTGCCTCTGCAACCTTGAGATCCTGGTGTGACCAAGCTCCTGGGATCCTGGGCGTGTTAGAGCACCTGGGAGTAGAGCTTCCACTGGGTGTTGTGGGACTAGCTGAGGAGTTCACACCCAAGGTCTGCTCAGGGCACTGGACGGAGCCTGTGCCACTCGCAAAAATAATTTTTAAAGTGAAGTTGTTTATGATTTATTGTCAGTAAATGTTTGGTTGGCATACCTACTGTATATTTCTAGGTACCCAAGCTGGTGTAAATATTTCTCAGTTAAAAGGGTGTCATGAATAGACAAAGTTTATGAAACCCAGCTTGAGGCTGAAGACAGCTCAGTAAGGACAAGCACTTGCTATGCAAGCATGAGGAGCATGGTGCAGGTCCCAGCACTCATGCGAAAGGCCAGGCACAGCTGTGCATGTGTCTATAACCCAAGACTGTCCCGGGGAGAGGCAGGAAGGTAAGATTATCACCTAGGTTTGCTGGCCACCAGCCTAGCTCCAAATTCAGTGAGAGGTCCCTGTCTCAACAGAATAAGACAGAAAATGATAAACAGGGCAAAGCACATGACATCCTCCTTGGCCTACACAGACACAGACAGACAGGCAGGCAGGCAGGCAGGGGGGAGGGGATTTAAGTAATTTTTAGAAGGAGCCGTGCTCTAAACAGTCTTCTGTGACAGTGGTGCCTGCTCTCTTCCCTAGGATCCCACCTTCCTGTTATAATTATAGTCCTTATGCAGTCTGATTCACAGAATACTTACTCTCGCAGGTTTTCCTGGCATCCAGCATTGCTGTTTCTGAATAGACAGTCACTTACAACATTTATTAAGCATTTCAAAATGTCAGTCATTGTTCCAGACACTGGAGTTTGGAAAAGTAAAATAACTTTGTGTCTTTACTAATCAGGATGAGAAAAGTACTTAAAGTTGGTCATGATGGCTAGTGAAGTCTCAGCACTAGGGAGCCTGAAGCAGTTCAAGGCCATGCAGTCTGCGTAGTGAATATCAGGGCAGTCTGAGTTATTCAGTGGGATTTTTGTCCCAGAAACAATATAAACACACACACACACACACACACACACACACACACACACGCGCGCGCGCGCGCGCTTTATTTTTTGTCTGGAAGAACGGAGCATAGCAGAGGCATGAGGAACAGGGACTTAGTCACCCTCCACTACAAAACAAAATCTGAAGCCAGCCTGAGCTACATGAGACTTGTTCTAAAAAGAGAAGTAGAGGAGTAGGGGATCAGGGGAGGAGAAGGGAGCAAGAGAGGGGAGTGGGCAGAGCATGGAGTCTGAGCCTGTGGGCTCTCCAACAGCAGTGCTTGGCCACATCGCACCTATCCAAACACAGCACCTACATGAGATCCAGCAGTGTTTTTAAACAGTACTTCAGATGGGCGATGCTTCAGCAGAAAAGAAAATCACTACCTCTGTAGGAAAAACTGTTTATACATACATGTGTTGTGGATAAGAACCCCACTTCATCTTGATAAAAATGATATAAAATAAAATCTCTATCAAAATGCAGTCCTAAGTGCCCAGTGCCTCCTTCCAAACGTGTACTAGGCGTCCGTAACTAAGACTTTGACGTCATTCCCATCTCTCTTTAAAATTGAATTTTCCCACCATTAACCTGGAATTGGCATAGTTCCTGGAACATACTTGATATCAATAATTGGTGTTGAACTGCTGACTATCTAAAGTAAGACATTTCTAAATTCTCTCTTGTGTGGGAGCAGGCTTTCTAATTCTAGACTCTGGAATGCTGTGAAGATCAGTTGAGAACAAGGAAGACAACACACCCAGGCAAATGTTTGGTCAACCTACACCTCTTTCTCTCCCTCTAGCTCCCAAGGTAACTACCCTTGTAGGGAATAGTAATCTCATTCCTCAAAGCTAAACCAGAAAATAAACCTAGATGGATGAGTGGACAAAGTCAGGCATTGTGGGATTCTTCTTCATAGTAGATAATCTATGTAGAGGCTTTAATTGGCACCGAGTCCTAGAGTACATTTTGAAACAGATTACCCACCTCTGAGGATAACAGACCACCTGCTTACACGTCTCTACTGGCAGAAGCTTCTAACAATGGACTCTTGCTGTACCTGGCACGTAGCTACTCCTCCCACTAGACCTGAATTATTTTGCTGGAGGCTACAACATTCTGAGTAGTTTGTTGGGAGTTGATGGGAGGTGGGGATAACTCACCCAATACAAGCTTAGCAGAGCTGAGCCGCTGCAGCATGTTGGGCTAGCCTTTGATGCAGACTGGTTAGACAGGTTCTGGATCTACAGAAAAACCAGTTTGACTGGCCTGTTATGCCAACACATTCTGGTTTGATTCCATGTTCCACAGACGGTAGAAAACCTGCCTGGTGAGTTCAATGAAAGGCATATTAGGTTATCCATTGCACACGGTATATAGCTTAGATGCAGCAGAGCTCTGCCACATCTCAGGAGTGTCTAGCAAACTCTGGTGTGGTCCAGAGAGGTGGCGGACACTGACCTAACATCTAAGTTCATAGCGTCAGGTAAAGAGAGTGCTGACCCTCTGACCAGGTGCTTCTGACCAGGGACAGACATTGTCTAAATAAATTGAAGGGTAAGTTCATATTTTTTATGTTTTCCAATTTTTAAATGCATTTTTGAAAGATTAAATTAAATGATGTTTAAGAAAAAAATAGATATTTTAACACAGCAGCATAAAATACCTGCATCATTTTACTTTTTCTAAAAAGCTGGTTAAATATTGTCTTATGAAGTTGCACCTATGTTCAATTGATTTGTTGAGATAAACTACATATTTTGCTATACTTTTTTGTAAGTTAGTTATAAGTATTGTCATTTTAAAGCTGAGTCGAATAACTCTGCTAAATATATCTCGCTTATTAATGAATCATCTTCGGCCATCTATTTCTTTGATAATATATATACTATTATATTTTACAGGCTATTGCTACATGGTAACAATTTCATATAGTAAATCTAATTGTGAATAAAATAATAATTGTTTCTTTAAGGCAAAAGAGAAAAGGTTTTGTCCTGCTTGATGATCCTAAGTACTTGAGAGGAACAATTCCCAGCAAGATTTGAGGAGAGTGAAAAACAAAGATTGTGGAATCTGGTAACTGATTAATGATTGGGCTCAAAAGCACTTGCTGAGCTGAACAGAAAGGAATGAAGACAGGTTGTGTCATGTCTGTTAGGTCTGAAACCTTTTTATGTTACAGGATCCGTGATCTTCCTTTCACTTACACTCTAAAGTGCTTCTTTCACCTTTCTTTCTGTATAGTTTGCCATTTAGAAGGTAAGCGGTCCTGTAGATTTACTTTAGTACACCATATATCCCGTTAGTCACCTATGGACAGTCTGAGTGCACCCATCCTCTGGGGAATTTATTGTAACAGCTGACATTTTAATTTATCAAGGAACTTTTAAAAATTAACAGATTTATATTGAGTACTTTCCTGTCAGGAGTGACCTGTAGGTTTTCTTGACAGAATTTTACCTGGGACTGAGTGGATCTGCTCATTGTTCTTAGTCTCTCTAGTTTATGGTTATGTTAAACACAAAGGACTGTAACACTGTAGTATGCTAATGAAGCAGGGGAGGGGATGCCCAGATGAGATTTCCACTTTTATAGAGAAAGCCTTTAGATGCTTTTTAGTCCTGCTTCTAGACAGTTCTACATGAACTTTCTGGTAATTCTGTTAAACTCTGTAAAGTTATGCTGCAATGGGAATGTGCTGATTCAGCAAATCAACATTCATTTTATTCAACATAGGTAAATTTTCCAAGTTTGAGGTAATATGAGTCAAAACTTTTATTTAGTTGAATTTTCTCTTTTCAGTTAGTTTTTAGGTACAATATGCATTCAGAGTATATCATGGTGTTTCTGCTATTCTGTTGCATATTGTCATTAAAAACTGTAAACTACACTGTTTAAAAATCAGGGATTTCTGTTCAGACAAACTTAAGACTCTGAACATTTTTTATGTTAATGGTTTTTTAAGAAAGCTATTAAGGAACCAAATAGATGCTTTACACAAAAATCTATGGCTAAAATTTCAAGCCCAGTTCTACATTTTGGAATACAACTCTGTAATTTTCATTTAATTGAACTTTTACCGCAATTAACTAATTTGGATAACTGAAGACTGACAAAGCTGTTATGAATAAAAAAAAATAAACTAGAATTTTAAGAACTTTACAGTTTATTGTATTAAAGACAGATGGCCTTAAAAGTAACCAGAAAAATGTATTTTAGACCTTATATATTACTGATAAATGAGTCCTTCCAACTAAATCCATGAACACAATCAGAAAAAAAAATCTTCAAATTCACATGTTCAGTAATAAAGTCATCTTTACAAACAGCTGTCTGCAACTAGTAAGATTCCCATCTATGTATGCAAACTTGTAAATTTTTCTGAGGCCGAGTCAGGTTTGAAATAGGCTTGAGACAGCATCTCTCTCTATAGTCTTGGCTGTCCTGGAACTTGCTATATAGACCAAGTTGGTCTCAAATTCACAGAGATCCTCCTGTCCCCACCTCCCAAGTGCAGAATTAAAGGTGTGTGACACCATGCCTGACATCAACTTCTGAAATGTTTAATATCTATTCATTAGTAAAGAAATAGTGAAACAGAAATCTTGTGTGTCTCTTATCCCTCAGGCCATGCCCTCCATGGGAAGTAGGGCCTGCTCTTCTGGCTGATGTGTAATTCTTTATTTGACAAGTCATCCCAGAATCAAGAATGAGAGAATGCTAAGAAGAAACAGGGAACAGTCAATACAGACCACACTTTTGTTTTTATTTTTTTAAAAGATTATTTTAAGATGTGTGTGCCTGTGTGAATATATGCCACATATATTTAGGTGCCCATGGAGGTGAGGAACTGAGTCACAGGTGGTTGTGAACACATGATATGAGCAAAGAGAACTGAACAAGCGCTCTTAACCATCTTTCCAGCCCCAAGACTGCACTTTTAAATCCATCCCAAACTTCAAATAGTACTCAAAGGCCAACATATTCTTAGGAGCCATGAAACCACCTCAGGTTTTCCTGTCAGAGAACAGAGGCAAACAGCACATGTGTACCAGCTCTGACTGCCAGCTAAGGGGCCTCATGGGCTGTTAATTCTTACAATTTCAAGTTGTATAGAGTTTCTAGTAGTTTCAAAGAAGG
>CM052715.1:1947830-2023087 GCA_028551405.1 Uromys caudimaculatus
CAAGCAATAACTTTTGAATTTATGAATAAATTAGTTTCTCCTTTGTATATAATTTTGAAATTGTGATAATCTTTAAATACTCATATTAATTCTTTGAAAATTCTATATAATGTATTTTGGTTATATTCATGCCCCTTTCTCAGTTCCTCCCAGATTCATTCCCACCTCCCTAGCCATCCATAGTAGTAGTAGTAGTAGTAGTTCACGACCCATCATGTCCGGTTTGTGCTGCCCACATATTCTCAGAAGTGAGGCTATCTCCTAGATTGTGGTCAACCTATTGGGCTCATACCTTTGAAGAAAACTGATGCCCCTCCCTCTTTCAGCAGTTATCAATTGCCAATCGCTCCACAGCTGGGAGCAGGAGGTACGTAGTGCTCACCTCCTTCTCTCTGCTTAGAGTGCTGTCTTACTTGAGCTTCTACAGGACTTGAGAATGCTGTTGGAACTGCTGTGAAGTCATATGTACAAATGCCCTGTGCCCAGAAAACAGTTTCATTGTGGCCATCTACCACCTCTGAGTCACACAATCTTTCTACTCCCTATTCTGTGATGGTCCTTGAGCCTTGGAAAGAGGGTGTGACACAGATATCCCATTTTGGGTTGTGCACTCTGCAGTCTCTTATGTTTTTATTTTTTTGTCATTCTTAGAACAATCTCTTTGGGTATAACAAATACTATTTTATCTCCTTTATGTTGGGAAAATAAGAGCAGTCTAGGAAACATGTAGGTAGAGAGAGATAGGGCCAGAGCTTAAAGCCTGGTCCTATCTTCCAGCTCAGAACTCTTGCTAAGAATAATAGGCATAGGCCATCTTTGATTATGGGATATGATCAGGGTTTTTGTTGTTGTTGTTGTTTGTTTGTTTGTTTTTGGAGCACTTCCTGCTCTGATCTTTTCTGAAATTCTGAGCTAATAAGGCCCTTGGAATTTTGTTGTTCTGATCTGTTGTTGTTGTTGTGGGTTTATTTTGTTTTGGTTGTAGTTTTTTGTTGTTGTTTTGCTTTTTGAAACAAAGTTCTTAATACACAGCCAAAGCTAGTCTTGAACTTGCAGTCCTCCTGCTTCAACATCATGCATTCTGGGATTACAGATGTGAGCCTCTATGCATAGCTCAATGCATTAAATCTTTGTCCTGGTTTTGGTTTTTTAGCTAGGTTCTTATTTGGCAGCCAGACTGGCCTGGAACTCAGGGCAGTCCTCCTGCCTCAGGGTCCTAAGTGCTAGATTACAGGTATAAGCCACTATGCCTGCCTTGATCTATTATACTTAAATTTAGTACATGAGGAGCTGGAGAGAGGTGATTCAGTGGTTAAGAGCACTTGCTGCTCTTGCAGAGAAGTTGGGCTTAGTGCCCAGCACTGACATGGTGGCTCATAACCCTTCCTAACTCCAGCTCTTGGATCTGATGCCTCCTCTGATCTCTGCAGGCACAGGGCACACACATGGTGCACAGACATACACTCAGGCAAACGCTCCTACACTTAAAAATAAAAAATGAATAAATGTTCAGATTTAGTACTTGACTGTAAGCTAAGGCACATGGTACCTCACACACGATCCCTGTCCACTATAGCATCAGCGTCCTAAACAGCCCCCGAAGAAAGTCACTGAGGGTGCGCGACATTAAAGCAAACTGAAAAAGTACAGGCTAAAAGTCAAAGTTGTTGTTAACTAGCCTGTGGGCATGCCAATGGGGCATTTTCTTAACTGCTAATTGATGTACCCTGCCCAAGATGTGCAGTTCAAACACTGGATCCTAGGTTCTATAAAGAATGTGACTGGGCAAGCCAGAGGAAGCAAGCCAGTAGCAGCCTCTTCCATGGTTCCTGCCTCTGCTCCTGCTCAAGTTCCTCCCTTGGCTTCCTTCAATGATGGACTGTTTGTGTTGTATAAGCCGAATAGACCCTTTCCTCCCCAAGAGGCATTTGGTCAGTTTTATCATAGTGAAAGAAGCAAACTAGAACAGAGATGAATATTAAATGTGTTTGTTTTTATAAACCTAGTGAGGAATGCTTTAACAAACAGACTCTAAGGGCTGGTTACTTGCTTTTATAGCTAGTCCTTCGGAATACCTTCTGTTTCAGTAACTGTAGATAAGTATTATCATCACTTTTGGACATGTTTGCAACACACACACACACACACACACACACTAAAGTATATTGACTAGATAAAAGTATAAAGACTTGTTTTTCAAGATTCCCAAAATAAACAAATCTTTTCAGTTTTATGGTCTTGGTGAATTGTGTTTATGTTTTTCTGGCAGCTCTTTGGCAGTTAAGTCCTGAGGTTCTCCTAAGTACCAGTGTTAGAAATGAGACCTAAAGAATAACTACTTAAAATTCTTGGACTTCATAAACCTATAATGTAGTCATAGAGATGAAGTATTGCCTAAATGACTACTACATTATAAGTAGATGTCCAGGAAGAACTATCTGTCCCTGTCCATGACATATCATTTTGAAAATAATGGATTAATAACATTCTTAAACCATTACCACATCTACATCTAGAAATAAACTATGTAAGAACCTTCTTTATCAAGCATTATCTGTATGTTACTTCCTGAACTAAGAAAATCATATTCCAGTAAAATGTGCCCATTATTACCATGAAATGAAGCTCAGTGAATGATCTTTAAAAACAAACAAGGAAACTGGTAAGATGATTCAGTTGGTAAAGGTGCCTGCTGCCCACACTGATCATCTGGGTTTGATCCCCAGAGGACCCACATAGCAGAAGGAGAGAACTGACTCCTCCAAGTTAGCTCTGATTCCCACATGTATCCTGTATCTCCAGATCCAGTAAAGTAAACAAATAAATACAAAAACCACACAATAAAAAATGGCTAAAGAAATGGCTTGGTCCATGACATACTTTCTATCCAAGCATGAGGATCTAAGTTCAAATCCCCAGCACCCCAAAAACTTCAGTGGGTGGAGACAAGTGGATACCTGAGGTTTACTATCCAGCCAGCTTATCTCAACCAGTAAGTTCCAGGACCACTGAGAGACCATGTCTGAAGAGATAAGATGGAGAGACTGGAGAGATGGCTCAGCGGTTAAGAGCACTGAATGTTCTTCCAGAGGTTCTGAGTTCAATTCCCAGAAACTACATGATGGCTCACAGGGATCCAATCCTCTTCTGGTGGGTCTGAAGGCAGCTACAGTGTACTCATATACATAAAATAAATAAATAAATCTTAAGAAAGAGAGAGAGAGATAGAGAGATGGAGGCCAGGCTTGATGATACCCTTTCATTCCAGCACATATGAGACAGAGGCGGGTAGAGCTCTGTAAGTCCAAACCCAGTGTGATCTACACAGCAAATGCAGGCCAGCCAAGGCTACATAGTGAGATACTGTCTCAACACAGTAAGTAAGTAAATAAGTAGCTAACTAAAAGGAAGCACAGCTGAGGAAGACACCCGAGATTGCCCTGGCCTCTACACACAGATGCACACATATGCACGCATGCCTGTATATGTACATGCACATATCCACACTAACAGGTACATAAGTCACAAATGCAACAACAATACACACACACCAAGATCAAACAAGTTAAATTATATTAAAATAAAAACAAATGCAGTCAAATATGGTAGCTCATGCTTATGATCCTAACACCTGGAAGGCTGAGGTAGGAAGATTATCTCAACAAGACAGAGTAAGACCCTGTCTTAAAACATTTAAATAGTTTCTAAAAGAAAACAAGAAGGAAATTTACTCCAGTATAGCTATAGCTACACATTTAACCAAACTTAACAAAGTTTCTATCCAGGTATGATGATACACTTCTGTAATCCAGGCTGAAAGGGGGGATTAAAGGCTAGCCTGGATGCATAGGGAGTCTAAGTCTATAAATAAATAAATAAATAATAAAACGTGCTGATCTAGGTTGGAAATTGGCCAGACTAAATGAGGCTGTAATGTGATGTGTAATATTTTGTGTTTATGTATTCATAGTGCTGGTATGAAGGATCAAACCCAGGACTTTGGCATGCTAAGTAAACACTCTATCAATGAGCTCCATTCCTTAGCTGTGGGGTACTTTTTTTTTTTTTTTTTTTTTTTTTTTTTTTTTTTTTTTTTTTTTTTTTTTTTTTTTTGAGAAAGGATTTGGTATATAGCTGAGGCTAGCCGAACCTCAGCCTTCTAAGTACTGGGATTACAGATTTACAAGTATAATAATCTTTAATGCCTGCTATAGGTACTTACATGAATACAAAGGCGCTATCAACAGAATTATATGAATACCTAAGGCACTATCAACACAAAAACATTGATGCTCACATTACCCATGGAAGCTAAATATATCTTTTGAAGTTTGAAGTAATTATAAAGTCACTAAAACTGACAGAGCTTTGGCACTTTCTTTTCTTTTCCTCTCTCTCTCTCTCTCTCTCTCTCTCTCTCTCTCTCTCTCTCTCTTTCTGCTTTTATCAAAACAGGGTCTCACTATGTAACTCTGGTTTTCCTGGAACTCAGTATGTCGACCAGGCTGGCCTTGAACTCACAGAGATGCGCCTGCCTCAGTCTCCTGAGTCCTGGGATTAAAGGTGTGCACCACTATGCCTGGCTGAACTTCATTTGGAGCAGAATCATTAACAGATGTATTTTCCACCTACAAATACCACTTACCAATAAATGTAGACAAATTTTAAAAACTTTATCAAGTGCTCATTTAACTTGGTCCAATATTTTTAGTTAATATACTTCTGTCTCAAAAATCCTATTGCCTTTTGTCTCTCCAGTAACTTTTGGGTTGATTTTCACGTAATGCTGACTACAAATATGCCAGCTCCCTCCAATTTTCTAGCATTATGAGTTTATGTTGGAGGTAATGGTTTTTTGTAAATTCCCATAGTAGATTTAATCACTGGCTTAACTTTTGAGCCAGGAGATATAGGTTCTCACTTAATGGTAGAGAAGAGGACAGTATGAAGGGGAGGAGATTAAAGAAAAATGGGGAATTCCAGATACAAATGGGGTTAATGAGATTCAGATACTGCGCCCTACTCGTAGCTCGGTTCTTTATATGAGTCAGAAAATCCCATCTGTTCCTTTAACACTAATTTGTTCGTTATATACATCAGGCCTATATCCAAAACAGTCATCACTACACACATGGCTCTGAGCACATGAAATGTGGCTGAGCTGAATCGAGATGAGCCATTTAGGTAAGAGATACATTAGTCTTCAAAAACTTAGTATGAAAGCAGGGTATAGTGTCACCGGCCTATAATCCCAGAATGTGGGAGACGGAGGCAGGAGATTTCTAAGAGTTTGAGGCTGGCCTGAGTTAGTATGAGATGCTGCCTCAGGAATAAAGAAACAAAAGAGAAAGAGAGAGAGAGGGGGAGAGAGAGAGGGAAGGGGGGAAGAAAGGGAGGGAAAGGAGGGAGAAAGGGAAAGAGGGAGGTTGGTTCTTAGTATAAAGAATATAAAAACCTCAGGGTTTTTTTTTTTTTATACGTATGGCACATATATATGTGTATATTTGTATGTGTGTGTGTGTGTGTGTGTGTGTGTGTGTGTGTGTGTGTAAGACATGTGAGTACAAGCACCGGTATGGAGTGAAAAATTAATTTTCAGGAGCTGGTCCTTGCCTTCCTGTCTTGTTTTGCTGCTGTGTTCACCAGGCTAGCCGGTTCTTGAGCTTACCTCTGCCTCTCATTCTCCTAAATTCTGGGATTACAGATGTGTGCTACCACATCCAGATTTTTATGTGGGTTCTGGGGATCAAATCTAGGTCATAAAGCTTGCAGGACAATTATTTTTACCCATGAACCATATCCTTGCCTTCTCATTACTTTTTAACTGATTACAAATTAAGGTAATTATTTTAGGCACATTGGGTTAAATAAAATACGTTGCTAGTCCTATCTTTGTGATTGTTTTTATGTTTTGTTTCTAGACAGGGTCTGGCTATGTAGCTCTGGCTAGTCTGGAACTTGCTATAGAGAAGGCTAGCCTCAAACTCAGAGATTCACTTGCTTCTACCTACTAAATGCTGAAATTTTAAGCATGACTCACCATGCCCAACCACATTTTGTTATTTTTTTTTTTCCAATGTGGCTATTAGAAAAATTTATATCTGTGGTGTTATGAGATAGCACAATGCTAAGACTTTCTGGCAAGAACTAGGGTAATAGACGACTTGAAGAAAGCATCCTCTGGAATTTAGAGGCTCACATTGCTGGAAAAGATAATAGCTTTATGAAAGTAATTAAAATGTAGTAGCATTAGTGTACTGATAAAGACCAGTGTTGAGACATGGGTGAATAAGGAGGGCCTGTGGAAGATGGAGTGAAGAGAAGTGTCAGGTCAGTTGAATGGAAGCAACAATACCTAAATTGAGTCTTAACAAAGAAGTACAAATGAGAGAAAATGACTGGATAAACCAAGTCAAAGGAAGAAGAGTTCTGTCCTACCCATAAAGGAGAAGATGTAAGGTGGAGTGGAGAGAACAAAAGTCTCTGTGACACTGTGTAGAGGATCTCATTCTAATCTCCAGGCAGTGGAGCAGTCAATACAGGGTTTTAAAGCAGTGGTAAAATCAGAAATACGGGTTTTAGATCTTAGGCAAGTATACAGACTACATTATAGTGGACAAGACAGCAGAGGTAAGAAATGGTCTAAAGTAGGGCAAACAAACAAACAAACAAACAAACAAAACGTATGAATGAAAGAAAGCACTGAGCAAATCCTATTTAGGAGATAATATTGATAGACTTGTATGTAGGTGACTTGTCCTGACCATGTGGGAAGGTGTTTGGAACTTTTCAGATCTAAGGTGGTAGGAAGAGCTTGGCCTGTTTTGAAGAGGCAAATGCAATCTGATGATTTGTCCCTGGAAGGAGGGACAAAAGGATATCTGATACCAAAACACTAGTGGAGATGGGGCGGCTGGTAATCTAGACCAAAGTGGCTGCAAAGAAGTTGGTCAGGAGCAGACCTGGTAGAGCTCATGCCTGTCATCCCTGCACAGGGAGATGAGACGAGAGGCCAGCCTGGACTATAGTGAGTTCCAGAACAGTCTGTGTTATAGAGTAAGGTGCTGCGCCCTTAAAGAAGGGAGGGAGGAGGGAGGGAGGGAAAAAGAAAAGTTGTCTTACTTAATCTGGACAGGCTTTTAGCTGAAAATGAAAATACTGAACAGAAATGCTTGAATAACACATTGAGGGTTTAGACAACAGCAAAGGAAACAGAAGGAGCTAAACAAAGGCGATTGAAAGATTAACCAACGCCCCCTATGAGGGTTAAAGCCCTGTAATTTTACTGTCATTACTCTAATCTGACATGTGATTCTCCTTCACATTACTCAGTTATCTAGCTGTGGGAATTAAGCATACACTGTAGAACCAAGAATTTTATTTTTAAAATGGTGAGAGCTACATGATTTAAAAAGCTACATGAGTCCCTAAATTCTAAAAATCCTGTAATTGTATTGCAGGATAAAACACAAGAAATTTAAATTGACTAAATACACACAGCACAGAATTCACCATTTTAACTATTTTATCACAGAGCTTTTAAACTGAGCATCCGAATGCAGTAACTAATGCATTGAAGATATTCTGAGACATTGTACTCACAGTCCTAAGACAGCTCTATTTGTGGGTGCTAGGGAGCCCAACTTTTGACAGAACCAGCTTTAATATGCCATCACAGTACAAAATACAAACACAGATGCTCCTTATCTTAAAATAGGGCTATGTTCCCACAAACCCCAGATGAATTAAAAATATTTTAAGTCACAATACATTTAACAAGGCTGGGAATGTAGCTCACTGATAGAGCACCTGCAGAGCGTGACTAAGGCTACTCATACACGCATGTGCACACGCGCGCGCACGCACACACACACTCACCAAAATAAAAATCAACAACAAGAAAAAGTTAACATCTGAGCTGGGCCACACAGTACCTTGTGTGGCTCTGTCTCCTCTAAGACCAAACAACTGTCTGGGGGCAGCAGCTCGATGGGGATGCCCAGAATTACAAAAGAATCCTGTTGAGTTATCACTAGTCTAGGAAAAGATCAAGTCAAAATTCTAAAGTTTGGTTTCTACTGAGCACATATTACTTTCACACCAGAGTAAAGGGAAAAAAATACATAAATATACAAAATTTCTAAACCGTAAGTTATGGGGGGAAAGCAGTATTATAAAAGAATTCAAAGTAACTGCTTTGTTAAGTACACCTTCTCAGGAAATATTTGGAACTTCACAATTTATTCCCATGGTAGTTCTTCAAATTCTTTCTTGAGTCAAATTTCTAGAATTATGTTTTCCATTTCCACAATTAAAATGAACATTATAAAATCTCATTTAAAAAATGGTGGTATACCCTTGTATATGTGGTGACATACCCTTGTAATCCTAGTACTTGAGAGGTAGAAAGCCAGATGACCAAGAGTTCAAGGTCATCTTCCACTACACAATGAATTATAGGCCAGTCTTCTAACAGAGTGAGCCTGGACTACATAGTAAACCCTGCTTCAAAAAACAAATGGAAACAAAAAAGAAAGAGGAAAAGAAAAGGAAAGATAATTTTAGTTTTGTTTTGTTCTTTGTTTTTCTTTGTTTTGAGACAAGGTTTCATGTAGGTAAGCCTGGAACTTCAGGTGTAGCTAAAGATGGTCTTGAACCCCTGACTCCCTGAACACTAGGACTTGAAACCTGTGCCAGCACACCTGTCCTAACATTTTTCAATGTATCCAAATGTTTCCACATATAAGAAAAATGGGAGTTGATCAAGAGATGGCCAATTCATTCATCAACCAGAGTCCTGCTTAGGTTAGTTTGGGGAGATTAAAAGTGAACAAGGAAGCCAGTGTGGTGGGGCACATCTTTAATCCCAACACCTGGAAGACAGAGGCAGGTGGATGTCTCTGAGTTCAAGGCCAGCCTGGCCTACAGAGTGAGTACCAGGACACCCAGGGCCATAGAATGAGATCCTGTCTCAAAAAACCAAAAAGACAAACAAATAAAACCAAAAAAACAAAAACACCAAACCAAACAACAACAACAAAAGTTTAAAAAAGAAAAAAGGGGCTAGACAGATGGGTTAGCACAAAGAATAAAGACTACTTACTGCTCCTAGAGGCCCTAGGTTTGGTTCTCAGCACACACAGCAAGAGGCTAACAACAACCTGGAACTCAGTTCTGGAGGTTCTGATGCCCTCTTCTGACCTCCAAGGACACCTGGCACACACGGTACACATAACACAAGCCCAAACACTCATATATACACTTTTTAATAAAGTGAACAAGTCATGGTTATTGACCTAAATAAACTTACATGCCTAAAGGTGAGAAAAACTAAATAATTAAAGCTGTATATATAAAAAAGTCTACAATAGGAGGAGCATGGTGCTAGAAAAGGAACTAAGTATCTATTATGATAAAATAAAAAGATGACTGGCAAAGAGGAATAGGGCTTGGTGAGAAATCCAGGACAAGAAGGACAGCAAGGTCTAGGACACCTACAACAGAAGGCTAGTGCAGCTGAGAACAGAAAATGCAAAAGGGCCTTGAGACAGTGACAGGAAGCCCTGAAGGGGTTTAAGCAGCAAAACGACATTATCAGATTTAAATTCACAGCTGCTGTGCAAAAGTGCTCTGGAAGCCAGCATATCTGAAAAGGGAATTTCAATTTACCTTAAAAAGCAAAAAAAAACCCTGGGTTTTTAAATTTAACTATGTAGACTCTGTTGGCCTGGAACCCAGAGGTCTGCCGCCTGTCTCTACCTCTTGAGTGCTGGGATTAAAGGCCATGTGCCACCACACTCCATTTAAAGTTTAAAGTATTTACTTTTGTTTTTGGAGATTAAGCCTTTAATTCTATTATTCAATTATTTAAAATTACTTTTGTGTCACAATATTTGTCTCAGGAATACTAATAATAGCCAGCTTTTATTGAGCATGCATATATTTGAACACCATCTTTTTTTTTTTTTTTTTTTTTTTTTTTGGTTTTTTTCGAGACAGGGTTTCTCTGTGTAGCCCTGGCTGTCCTGGAACTCACTCTGTAGACCAGGCTGGCCTCGAACTCTGAAATTCACCTGCCTCTGCCTCCCAAGTACTGGGATTAAAGGCGTGCGCCACCGCCCAGCTTTGAACACCATCTTAACTGGCTTTCATATACTCAGTTAATCCTTATACTTTGTGAAGTCTGCACTGCTACTCTCATTTTACAGGCAGGGAAAGTGTGACAGAAGTCACTCAGTCAGAAAGTGAGAGCAGGATTCAAATTCAGATCTGTCTCCAAATTTTGTAACTTACAAATTAGACCATGTTTCTTTTTTTTTTTTTTTAAATGCTTAGCAACACACATAAATAGTAAAATATATACACCAATTGAGAAAAGATGCTCAATTTTTCCTAAGTGTCAGAGACTAGGAAGGTCTAGATAGGTGAGTGTGTGGAAAGGAGAATAAACTGGTAGTAGTTTAGGTAAGTAGTTTAGGTATATGCCTGTAATCCCACTGCTTTGTAGGCAGTGTACAAACTGAGGAAATGACTGCTCCATGGTATGGTCAAGGGGAAGGTTTTTATTGTAGAGATGAGAGAAGACAGTTCCAGGCATCTTAAGAGTCCAGAGCAGAGATAAATAAGGTGGACAGAACACAGCCAGCAGACCAGACATGGCTAGAGCTATTTGGGACAAAGGGGAGAATAGCAGGGGACAGAGAACAGAGAAAACATAGTAAGAGAAGCAAGAGCAGAGAGAGAGAGAGAAGGGGGGGAGGGAGACAGAGAGAGAGATGCTAGCATGGGCTTAGAAATGTGTACTAGGTTACTTAAGACATTGAAGGAACCATGAAGCCAGCATGAGCTTTGATATGTAATAGGCACCTCAAATAGCCATATGTCCCTTCTGCCAGAGGCAAGGGAAATGACTCTTTGTGGTAGAGTGTAACCAGCTTCACAAGTTCCTGAGGAATGCTGGTTTTATCTGTCAGAAATCCTCCTATATCCAGGTTGAGCTCATTTTTGGATATTCGAACTGCCTCTTCCAGTTTGTTGGTGTTTCTTTTGGATCTGGCAAGTAGGAATGTCAAGAGTTCAAGGCCAACCTCAGCTACACAGTAAGCTTGAGGCCAGCCTAAGTTGCATGTGACCTATCTCAGCAGCAAACAAAAATAAGAGATCATGGTAATTATGGGGTCAATAATGAAGTTAAAGGGATGGATTTAGGAGATGAGGTCATAGGATTTGGTGATAGGTTTGATGGGGTATTTAATGGAGAGGTTTTCAAGGATTCTGATTCATACAAATGGGTTACATAGAGGTGTGTTTTGTTTTCACTTTGGTTAAGGCAGAGTCTAGCTATGTAGACTAGGCTGGTGTTAGGCTTGCAGCAATTGTCCTAGTTCAGGTTTCCGGGACACCCAAGGTCTGGGATCATAGGTGTGTACCACAATAATCATAGCTTCAAAAATAGCTTTTTACAAAGTTATTTTGTATTTATGTGTATGTGTCCTGTGTGAATTTATGTACATGTAGGTGGACTCAGAATTCTGAATCCTGGAACTAATACTGCAGACAGTTGTGAATTGCCTAATGTGGGTGCTGAGAACAGAACCTGGGTCCTCTCTAAGTGCGTTAAGTGTTCTCTTAACAACTGAGCCATCATCTCTCCAGGCCCTCAAATAGCTTTTCTTTAGAAAACTATTCTCTTAAGTATTCAATTAAATGACAAACTGATCATAGGCTCTACCCATCTATACCCAAACTTGTTATTTCTACTAGAAACTATACAAGTCTTATTATGCAATTTTTAGTATCTAACTTTGTGATAGTGTTTGCTAGAGGAAAAATATAACCTAATTTTCATTAAGTCTATAAAATGCAGAAGGGGCTGGAGAGATGATTCAGTAATTAAGAATACTGGCTGCTTTTGCAGAGGACCAGGTTCTATTCCCAGTGTCCACATGTGGTTCACAAACATCTATCTATCACTTCAGTTCTAGAGGACCCAATGCCCTCTTCTGGCCTCTGTAGGTACCAGGCATGCATGTGGTACACAAACATATGTAGGCAAACACCCATACACAGAAAATAATAGTAAAATCCTTAAAATAAAACTGGGAAATCACTGTAACAGTAATGAACACTTGGTAGCCTCTTCGAGCCTTCAACTTTGGAACTATGTAAGTGGTAAGATAAATCCCCTGGAGTGTGTCATCCCAAAGAGTAAGTAAAGTACTTATCCCTTAAGATCTGAGAGGAGTAGAAAACTGCCTTCTAGGCTGGCCTCAAACATGTCCAGCACTACTTAACTTTTAAAATCTGTCCCCAGGTCTTCTAGGGCACAGAAGTATCACAGAAAGTTAGTGAACTGGTTTAATATTAAACCAGTCTGTGATTCTATTTGCTTCCTTTATAGAACCTGTTTATAATCGAATTGGTCCTATTCCCTACTGACTCTGAACCTTAAAATAAGCCGCAGAAAATTCTGATTTTAAAAAACTTCAGAAGGGCTAGAAATGTGGCTCAGTTGATAAGAGTGCTTACCTAGCATGCACAAAGTCCTGGGTTAGATGCCCAGCACTGCCAAAAAAGAAAATAAACTGACCTGGTGTGGTGGCTGCCACATGTCTATGAGTATATTACAGTATAATACCAGCACTCAGAAGATGGAAACAGGAGAATCAGGAGTTCAAGGCCATACACAGTGAATTTGAAGACCACCTCAAGTACTCAACGGTTAACAAATAATTCTAGACACTTCAGATTTTTTACTCCGCACGTGCCAGAAACTCATCATTTAGCAGCATCCCTCTGAGTTATGGCGTTCCCACCCAGGCCTCTCAGGTGCCCATTACTAAACTGTAGGCAATGGCTATAAAGCTGACACTATCCATCCCCACATCCTTCCTCTCATCTCTAGGTGTGGTACAGCTCAGGCCAGCCTCGAAACGTGCGGAGTCACAGAACAGTCCAGGCTAACTCTCGCCCAACCCAAGGGCTCGCGGTCAAGTTCCCAAAAGGTAGATTATTTTCCAGGGAATTCCACGAACGCGGCCGGAGTCCGCCAGGCTCTTCGGAGCCCTCAGGAAGCCCCTCTCTGAAGCACTTCCCACCCACCAACCCGCTCTGCCGCCGCCCCGCGGTTGAGGAGGAAAGGGGCGTGACGCCGCGGGAACTCCCGCATGACGTCACGAGAAGCCGGCGGCCTCCCGGGCCGGGTCGGGCGGGGCCGGGCGCCCTCCGGCCTGCCTTCGGGAGGTTCTGGCTGTCCCCTTCGTGGGTTCGGCCGCCTGGAGAGGGAGGGACGCGGCGAGAGGTGGGCAGGAGCGAGCGGCGGGGCCTTCCCGGCCCGGAGGACGTCGCTCTCTTCTTTGAGCTCCCGAGGGCTCTGCAGGGAGGCTCGGAAGCGCGAGTAAAAGGACTCTCCTTCTTCCTATCCTGCGTGCTGGGTCGGAGCAGATACTTCCGGTCGCGCGCCGCGCATTCGCAGAGGCCCCGGCGCCCGAGACGCCTAAGGCACCCGCAAAGGTAGGCTGGGCCCGGTCCGGTCGGGAGGACGCGGGCCGGGCTCCGGCGCGCTTCGAGGACGCTCCCCTCAGCGCTGAGCCCGCCCCGCGCATGCGCCTGGTGCGCAGCGCGCGCTTTTCGCGTAGTGTTTGAAGCGTCTTCCGTCTGACCGGGGAGCGCTGGGAAGCCGAGGGGCGTCTGAGGCTAATGGAGACCGGCTTGGAGTGAGGGCGGCGGCGAGTCTGCATTTTGCTTGTGAGAGGGACGCTGGATATCTTGTGCGTTTCCCTTGTGTGGTGTGACAGTCTAGTCTTACCGAGCGTCTTCAGCTTGGAGGTTTGAGATGCTGAGGATACACGGAAAAGGAACGTCAGTAGCCTTTGTGTCCACAGAGACCGGGTTGTGAGAGAGAAGGGCTCAGTGCGCAGCGAATAACGGTTCAGAGCAAAAAAAATTGGCTGCAAAGTGCTGAGCGAGCACACTAGATGGAAAGGATGCTGTGAGCCGAAATTTGCAAACTTGATATTGATAGTTTTTACTGTAGCCCTTTTCAAAAGCTCTTGAACAGTCATGGTGGCTCTAGTAGACGCAACAGATCTTTAAGAGTTCAAAGCCAGCTTGGTCAACATAGCGAGTTCCAGGTCAGCCAGAGCTAAATAGCAAAACAACAAAAGCGCTGGATTATTTTAACTACTTAGTCATTGATGCAATTTTCTACAGGATACTTCGATTACACTGCTAGTTTTAACGCAGCTTTAAGTTTTTCATTAAAGTAATTAAACTTTTAAACTTACTTTTTTTCTTTTTTGGGGGGGAGGGGTAGGGTGAGCAGTTTTTTCAAGACAAGGTCTCTGTGTAGCCCTAGCTGTCCCGGAACTCGGCTCCATAAACCAGGCTGAGCTCGAACTCAGAGAGTGCTACCACTGCCTGGCATATTTCCCCCCTCCCCCATTCAGAGAAGTATAATTTTCGGTTCAAATCCTAGCCCCGAAGTAGCCACGCCCTGGCTGTATTACCTTGAGCAGGTCACTTAATCTGTTATAACCGTGTGCCCAACTCTAAACTGAAGTTAATAATTGTTCCTCTTTCTAGAGTTCTGATATGGCTAATAAAAGTATATTCCATATGCTGTTATACATAACTAAATGCAGTCTCTTATTGGCCATAGTGTATCTTTTACACACAGGCTTGTGAAGCAAAATTGTATTAGCTCTCATCTTACTTTAGAAAGTAATATGAAGTGAATGTTCATGAGGGAGAGGCATTAATAGTATTATCCCCTCATGTACTCACTCATCATTCCGCTTCAGTAACTGTCAAAGTTCTAGTTTCATCTCTCCACCCACACCGGTTTTCAAACCAATCCCAGAGAATGGTAGCTTATCTCATAATATTCCTGTAACAGACAAAGCCTTTTAATGGAAAAAGAAAACTGGGGTTGGAGATGTATCTCAGTAGTTCTCACCTAGCATGCCTGAGTTCTTTTCCGGGTACCATAAGAAATAACTTTTTTAAAAAGTTTAAATAGTCTCATCACTATTGCATCCAAGAGGATTAACAATAACTTGATATACCCAAGAAAATTAATAAGATTATTTGAAATCTATTAATGCACAATTTTTTTATTACTTCCATAGTGCTTTACCAAGAACCAAATTTTTCTTTAAAAAAATTAACCTTTAGGCTAGAATATAAAGTAATGGATTTCAGTGTGGCATCTTCCTACACACATGTCATTATGCAATGTTACTGGGTTGAATGCATTCTTGCAACTTTAGAAGTTTCATTTTGTTTTCTGTTTTTTAGATTTATTTTTATTTTGTGTATATGAGTGTTTTGCCTGCATATGTATCTTTGTACTACACACCACACACACACACACACACACACACACACACACGCACACACGCACACACGTCTATGTATCTATCACGTGTATGCCTAGTACTCATGGAGGCTTGAAGAGGCTGTCAGGTCAGAGTCCCTAGAAGTGGAGTTGTAGAAGATTGTGGATACTAAGACTTGAACTTCAATCCTTTACAAAAGCAGCCAGTTCTCTTAAACACTAAGCATTTCTCTAGCCCCAGAAGTTGTTTTGTGTTTGTACAGTCTGTGCATCCCAGGCTGGCCTGAAACTCTCTGTGTAGCTGGAGAATAGAGGATGGCCTTGAACTCCTGATCTTCCTGCCTCTGCCTATGTGCTAAGATTACAGGCATTCACAGGCTCAGTTTCTGGGTGCTGGGGATGCAACCCAGAGCCTAAGAGTGCTAGATATATGCTTTACCAACTGAGCCACATCTCCAGACTCTCTATGTGTCCTAACCCCTCTCTGTCCCTCCTCTCTCTTCTGCCTCCTCCCATCATTCTCTAAAGGCCCAGGCTGGCCTTTAGCTTGTAGCGGTCTCTCTCAGCCTCCCTAGTGCTGAGATTCAGACACAAGTCACCATGCCCAACATGTTACTTTTTTAAAAATTTTTCATTTATTTTTGGTTTTTCAAGACAGGGTTTCTCTGTGTAGCCCTGGCTGTCCTGGAACTCACTCTGTAGCCCAGGCTGGCCTCGAACTCAGAAATCCACCTGCCTCTGCCTCCCAAGTGCTGGGATTAAAGGCGTGCGCCACCACTGCCCGGCTGACATGTTACTTTTGTCATGGCTAATTAATGGTTTCATTTAAGAACACATTTTAAAATATGTATTAAATCACGTGAGTTTCTTAATAGACTGTTACTTCTTTTTAGGGGCCACATAAGTTTTAAAGTTAATCATTAACTGTTACTGTGAAAGAAAGAGTCACAACATACCTTTACCCTAATAGCTTTGTACCTCTAAATAGACAGTATGTTCTTATAGCTTTGCTGCATGTGTATCTTGCTGACTTGTCCTCAGAAATATACATGATTCTCCCATGTGTTAATATGTCAACCATCTACCTGGTTTTATAACATGTATATGTGAGTGATTGTAAAGTTAGTAATATTTTAGAATGTTTTCTAGTGTCTGGTTCAGTACAACGTTGCATTTCACATTACTCCAAAACTTAAGGCAGCAATTTTTTTTCAGGACTAGGGACTGAGCCCAAGGCCTTGTACTTGCTCAGCAAGCACTCCTTTCCTGAGCTACATTCTCATGTACATTAGTACATTTATTTATTTACCATGTGAATGAACATATGTGCCCATACCACTGGATCACATGCCACAGTATACACGTGGAAGTCAGAAGCCACCATGCTGGAGTCAGTTCATCCCCTCCTTCCCCTTTCAAGGATCAAACTCAAGTTGTCAGGCTTAGTGGCACTTTTACTTGCTGATATATCTTGCAGGTCCTCCCATTCCTTTTCCTTTTCCTTTTTCCCCCCTTTCTTTTTTAAGATAACGTCTTCCTATATAGCCTAGCCTGACCCTGAACTTAGGATGCCCCTGCCTCTACCTCTGGCGTGCCGGGATTATACATGTGCCAGCATAGCTAGCTAGTAAATCTCACAAGAATAAATGAATTCTGACTGTAAACCTTTCAATATTATTAGAGCCCTTTTTATTTTGACATTATTTAGGTAATTACTCCTTCTTGGGTGGAAAAATTGAGAACCTGCCTGGAAATTAAATAACTGAAATCATAGTTTTCTCATTGTGTTCTCTCTCTCTGTGTCTCTCTCTCTCTCTCTCCCTCCCCCCCGAATGTGTGTGTGTGTGTGTGTGTGTGTGTGTGTGTGTGTGTGTGTGTGTGTGTGTGTAGCTCTCACTGACTTTGAATTCACAGAGATCCACCTGCCTCTGCTCCCAAGCTCTGAGTCTAGAGAAGTGCCCTGTGCCCTGCCCTGAGCGTCATCTTCTTTCCCAGGTTCTGTCAGAGTCTCTGAGTGATTGTAAACATGTAAGGAAAACCTGGGAGTAATTGGACTTGTGCTTTTATCTTGATTTCAGATTACATGAAGATGCGTGCAAAAAAGTGACCTATTGCAATCTGTCATTTCAGGTATTTCAACAATCCAGAGGCAACGTCACACCTATGTAAGGACACAGAAAGGAGAAAGGTCAGGGAACAGCAGCAGTGGAGCTGTGGAGCCTAAGGAGCAGGATGAGCACTTCCGGAAGCAGCTGTGGAAGCCCCACTTCCACAGACACATCCAGTGACTTCAAGGGACTCTGGACAAAACTGAAAGACTATCACGATAAGGAAGTACAAGGTACACCCTTTGTTTAAATACTCGACACTATAATAGTAGAAGCTAGGTTTGATTATTTTATGTTTTTACATAGAAATAACATTATTTAGGGGCAAATGTCCCAGCTTTAAAGGGCATTACTATTGTGATGCTTTATGATTTGTTTTATTGATGAATTGTTACATTATAACTACAACTACTACAGAATATATGGGGGTATTGTTTTTTTTAATTTATGTGTATGTGTGTGAGCCTGCACGAATGTTTATGTACAATGTGTGTTCAGGAGGCCGTGGAGGTGAAAGAGGATATCCGATCCCATGGAACCAGAGTTATCGGCTGCAAGTCACCATGTGGGTACCAGGAGCTGAACTTTGGTTCTCTGCAAGAGAATAAATGCTCTTAACTGTGGAATCATCTCTCCAGCCTCTAGAACATAATTCTCATGTAACTTGTCAGTAGTTACTTGTGGAACTATGCTTTGTGGTGCTAAAAACAGTAGGATTTATTGACTTAGATTTCAATTCTAATTTCATCTTCCTGCTGGCTTTGTAATCTCAGCTGGTTTGTACAAAGCCTTGGGTGTAATTCCCCTAGTAACACCATAACCCAGGTGCTATGGCACTCACCTGTAATCTCATCTCTTGGGAGGGGAGGCAGGAGGATCAGAAGTTCAAGGCTTTTCTTAGATCTTTGATGTGTGATAGGCGTGGGCCACCATCACCTTCAAGTTCCTATTCTTCTTTTTCCCCTTTTAACATTCTTGTGTGTGTGTGTGTGTGTGTGTGTGTGTGTGTGTGTGTGTGTGTGTGTGTGAGTGTGTGTGTGTGTGAGTGTGTGAGTGTGTGTGTGCGTGTGAGAGTGTGCGTGTGTGTGTGTGAGTGTGTGTGCGAGTGTGTGTGCGAGTGTGTGTGTGCGAGTGTGTGCGTGTGTGTGAGTGTGTGTGTGTGCGAGTGAGTGTGTGAGTGTGTGTGTGTGCGAGTGTGTGTGCGCGTGTGAGTTTGAGCGTGTGTGTGAGTGTGTGTGAGTGTGTGTGCGAGTGAGTGTGTGCGAGTGTGTGTGTGTGAGTGTGTGTGTGAGTGTGTGCGAGTGTGTGAGTGTGTGTGTGTGCGAGAGAGTGTGTGTGTGCGAGTGTGTGTGCAAGTGTGTGCGTGAGTGTGTGTGTGAGTGTGTGTGTGTGCGCGAGAGTGTGTGTGCGAGTGTGTGTGTGTGAGTGTGTGTTCATATTTTTTTTCTTTTATTGGATATTTTCTTTATTTACATTTCAAATGTTTTCCCCTTTCCAGGTCTCCCCTTTGGAACCCCCTATCCCATCCTCTCTCCCCCTGCCTCTATGAGGGCGCTCCCCCACCCACCCACCCACTCCCACGTTCCCTCCCTAGCATTTACACTGAGGCATCGAACCCCCTCAATCCCAAGGCCCTCCTCTGCCACATATGCGGCCTGAACCCTGGGTCGCTCCATGTGTACTCTTTGGTTGGTGGTCCGTCCCTGGGAGCTCCAGGGGGTCTGGCAGGTTGACACTGTTGCTCCCTCCATACTCTATTCTTAAAGACAGGATCTAGACCTGTCCCACATTTCCTATATAACCCAGGCTGATCATGAACATGAAATATTTTGGCTTTCTGTAATTTTTTTTTCAGAAAGATTTTATAATTTTTAGTGTATGAGTCCTTTGTCTCCTAAGCATTTTATTTCCATGTTGTATCAGGTAGATAGAGCAGGTATTACTTAGTTCGAGCTGATTTTGACCTTGCTGGGTAGTTGAGGGTAGACTTGAACTCCTGCCTCTATCTCCTGGATGCTGCAATTACAAGTATACACAGCTATGTCCTGCAGGTGTCAGCCTTTTTCCTATCCCTGTCTAGGAGTTCCTACATATAAGGCAGATAGATTAGGTGACGTCAGAAAACAGCTTTGGGAGATGGCTCTCTCCTTCCCTCGTGGGAATTTGAGGGACTGGACTCCGGTGGTCAGACTCCTGTACTTGCTGAGCCATCTTGGCCCGTCTAATCCTTGCTCTTTGTAATTTAAGCGTTTTATTATAACAATAGAGAGTTGACCAACATATCCGTTTAAAGTATGTTCAAAATATATTTAAAGGGAAATATATTTTGACAGTTTCTTCTTTATGTTCTTCTGTAAACAGAGGTCAGGAGACCTCTATTTTATGATGAAGTAACATTAAGAAAATATATATTTCTTGAGAGCAAAATATGTTTGTTATAAAATATGACAATTACTACATAGTAGATAGCTAACCCTTGTTTTATAGTAGGTAATGCTTTTTATATTATGCAATCCTTGTTGCTGCTCTTTAATAGGCTGCATGGTCTCAGGAATATTGGTGTGCTGTAAAAATCATTAAGAGGGTAGGGTATAAGAAGCAGACTTGTTTCCTGCTTATAGATTTTTGAAAGCCTTAAATAATTGTGTTTTTTGTTTATTTGTTTAAGACAGAATTTTACTATGTGGCCCAGCTGGTCTAGAAATTGCTATGTCACCCAGGCAGGCCTCAGATTCAAGATCTTCCTGCCTCAGCCTCATAGTCTTTTTTAGCATAGTAAACACTATTTGTAGAAAATTGACGTTATTTAGAAACTTAGTTTGGATTACTGAATATTTCCCAAACAAAAGAGGGCTTTTGTATTATAAGTCCTTTGTCAATGAGTTTCACATAGTTCCCTATAAAACTAGGTCTTCTAACTATGTAATAACATCAAAGGCCTGCCTGGAAGGTACTTACTTTTTAAAAAGATGATGGGGGATCTACTTAGAAAAACCAATACAAGAGGCTGTTTGCAAGACATCAAACATCGACTTGTCTGGACAGTGCAGGGTTTGAAGTCTATATAAGAATCAAATTTGACTCATTATGTTTTAAAGCTTCGTGTGAGTAAAAAGCAAAGGAGAATGTTAGGAAGAGTAAGTAGTACTTAAGGGGCGTGATTTTATATAGACAGCCAAGGAAGGCTACACATAAGAAATTACAAGCCGGGCGGTGGTGGCGCACGCCTTTAATCCCAGCGCTCGGGAGGCAGAGGCAGGTGGATTTCTGAGTTCGAGGCCAGCCTGGTCTACAGAGTGAGTTCCAGGACAGCCAGGGCTACACAGAGAAACCCTGTCTCGAAAAAAAAAAAAAAGGAAAAAGAAAAAAAAAGAAATTACACACACCTGTATACCCTGCTGTATATAGATAGCATTTGGGGTTTCTTGTTGACTTCATTTGACCAAAACATAATAAAACAACATCAGTGATCTACAGAACAGTGTGTATACTGATCATGATATAATAAGCTACACGCATTTCTTTTAAAACTAAGAGTAAATAGTCTCCCATCTTATGTTGAGAATCAGCAGTTTGCACACTGCATTGTGTGCAGAGGGATAACTGTGGAGATAGCTGTCACTGCGTTTTTAATCTTCGTAACAGACTCAGTCCCTTTCGTCATCGTTCATCCTAGTGTCTGCGTTGTCATTGAGAGTAGACAGCTTTCATGCTTTGATTTCAGAATAATGGATTTTAATAGAACTTTCAAGATTCTTTAAAATTCAAGTCCCAAGAGTATATTTGGATAGGATTTTTATTTTTTAAAATCTCAATATTGGATTTATTATTAAAAGCACAAGTAATAAAGTAGAATTTAAAAATTTTGTTTTTATACTATTTTATAGTGTTTACTGTCCACACAGGTTCTGCTACCACATCTCAGCTAATAAAAAGTTCTATGTTTCATAAACTGAGACCATTTTCATAGGAAACTAGGCTTTTTGAGGCAGGGCATAATTGCAACTGTTTAAAGAAATGGGACAATGTGGAGGCTCTAACATGACAGAATGTCTGTACCTTAAGTCTGGGTTTGTTTGTTTGTTTTGTTATAGTTGTTTATTCTACTTATTCTCACGTTTCATCAACATTACAAAAAGCAGTATTTACATAAGCATTATATACATACATATGTACATACAACTTATATACTACAAAATCAACAGTTTTGACTCATAGTACTAGTGCCTATTAAGAACTGTCTAAGTAGTTATCACATATTATTTTATTATTTGTATTTGTAACTACTATAAATTCAGTGAAATTCACAATTAGTTTATCTATTTTGAAAATATAAATATTAGGCAAAGTACATATATATTAAGTATAGCTGATTTTATAAATATAGTTTTTAGTTTAGAATAGAAATTATTGTATAGTTAGAGAGAGAGGATTGTTTGTGACAAAGTCAAATTACTTGATCTTTAGATGAAGCTCCTATATGGTTTTATCTGGATAAAGAACTAAAACAAGAATTAATTGCATTGGTTATTGTTTATACATCATAAGTTGAACTAACTCTTGCCTCATTTATGAACTTTTAAACTTGTTTACTGTAATATAACAGCATATACTTGCCCTTGATTTCCTCCAAAAGTCATGGAATGAATAGGCGTGTGATTAATTGATGTCCTGTAGTGCTTGGTCTTTAGAGCACTGTTTCCTCAATAGGGTCTCGGGTTGCCAGTGTTATGATCTCAAATACTTTGCTGAACAGACTACCTGTTCATACAGGAGCTACATTGTTGTATAGCCTCATTCCTTCCGATGGGTGTGGAGCAGGATTAAAGCACACTTTATAGGGGTTCTAATTGTAGATTCCTAATTGACTTGATGAATAGCAAATGCTAAAATTTAAACACATGCATACACACATACAAACCTGTTTCAGGGCTGATGTACGTGACAGAACAGATGCCTCACAGGTGTTGAATGCTTATAAGATAAAAGAGTAGTCTTTACATATTTCCCAAGAATTTTCTTTTGAAGTTTGTATGGATTTTCCACTTCATTGTTTCGTTTCTAAAAAATAAAGAATCTTTATTTCATGGCCAGAATCCATTGCATCTTTGGCTACTTTTCACTTGCAGAAGCAGACCTGAGTTTTAGAAGGCAGCCAAAATTAAAAACAAGAAAATCTGTCAGCAAGTAAAATTCCCCACATTTGGGAAGAAGAGACAGAAATTGGTGACTGTAGTCTTCATTCTAAAGGGGGTCATAGTGCTTAGTCCTGCAGGAGTGCTGCTTTGCTGAGGATTTCCGAGGTCTCTTGAGTTTGTCACCATTACCCACGGAGAAGAAAGTACTCTGGCTTAGGAATTTGGCAGCTGTGAAGGATTTTTTTTTTTAAACCAAAGGCATACCAGTTTACTTTTACCAGTTATAACGTAAGCTTTCCTCTTTTATTATCTTGCAAATATTTTAAAAGTAAATCACTTTCTCTTATTATTGCTTTTTATTTCAAGTTAATTGTAGACTCACATATAATTGTAAGAAAGAATGCAAAGACATCTCCTGAACTCTTTCCATAGGTGTTCCTACTGGTAGTGTATTGTCTGGTTTTTGTTTGCTTGTTTTTGAGCAAGGAACTCACTCTGTACTCCAGGTTGGCCTTAAACTCACGGTAAACCTCTAGCCTAACCTCCTAAGGATGAGATCATGAGTGTGAACCACCACACGTGGCCATACTTTATCTTATACATACATTATACATTATCACAACCAAGACATTTTTATTGTTATGATTTACTAGCTTTATTCAGGTCACATCAGTTTTGTACGCATACTGTGTATGTGTGAAACCTAGACTTGTGTGTTTGGTTCTGTACGATTTAGTAATGTGTACACTGGGTCTACCACTAAAGATTCCGTGCCATTGATCTAAATCCTCATCCTCCTTCCTGCCAGCTTTCCCCTCCAATCTCTTGCCATTAATAATCTTTTCTTTATCTCTTAATTTTTTCATTTCAAGAATGCTAAATAGAGTCATACAAAAAATAACCCTTTGAAATTGGCAAATTTTACTCAACACAGTCCCCTTTGAGATCTATCCAAACTGTGTATGTTAATAGTTAATTGCTTAAGATTTTTCTTGTTTGAGGCCAACCTGGGCTACATAGTTGAGTTTGAGGTCAGCCTGAGCAACATGAGGAGACACTGGTTTGTTTTAAAATTTTTTAAGTATATTTTATTTTATGTATATGATTGTTTTGCACTAATCTGTGTCTGGTCCCCATAGAAGCCAGAAGACCATATCAAATCCCTTAAGACTAAAGTTACAGGCAGTTGTAAGCAGCCATGTGGGTGCTAGGAATTGAACCCGGGTTCTCTGGAAGAGCAGCCAGTGCCCTTAAACACTGAGCCATCTCTCCAGCCTCAATTTTTTTTTTAAAGATTTATTTTATGTGTGTTTTGCCTGCATGTATGCATATGTGTTGTGTGCATGCCTGGTGCCTATAAAGGTCAAAAGAAGACATCAGATTCCTTGGAACTGGGGTTATAGTGGTTGTGAGCCACCATGTGGACACTAGGACTCAAACCCTGTTCCTCTGAAGAGCATCCAGTATTCTTAACTGCCTGAACCATTTCTCCAGTCTGGGAGATCCAATTTTTAAAAAAGAAAGGAAGTGAAACTCTTAGAGAACTTTAACAATTTCTAGTCAATTTATTTATAAAGTAATTATAATAGTTGTAGTTGAAATTATAGAATGTTATAATATGAACTTAATTAGGAATCAAAGTTCTTTTACTCTCTTATATTAATCAGATTTGCAGAGGATCAAGAGAAAAAGCTATATTCTATTAGAAAATTTCAACTAATTTGACTTTTTTTTTTTTTTTAAGATAGACTCAACTATGTAGCCCAGGATGGTCTCAAACTTGTGAGCATCCTTCTTCAGGCTTCTAAGTGCTGGTATTACAGGCATGCACCACAGGGTTCAGTTCAGTGTATGTTTTAAGAGAGTTTTGAAGATGGTAAACATTGTTTAATATACTTCAGATAGTTTGGTTTGTTAAACAGACTATTATTCCAGCAAATGGTACTTTAGATATATTTTATGTGGACATCTCTACTTTAAATATTTTTATATTGCTTAACATTGAATATTTTTGTTATTATGTGTTTCTACATAGGTTAAAACCCAAAAAATCAGATACTAATGAGAACAACTTTTGATATATTGCTAAGTTGTTTTCCAAAGACTATACTAGTTTCTTGTATCTTCAGAAAAGTATGGTTTTATAGTTTTACAACCCCTTCATTTTATAATTAGTAATTGGCTATTTGGCTTGCATTTATATTTAGTTGCTAGTGTTGTAGGCTATGTTTCATGCTTGTTTGTTGGTTATTTTTCTATTAATTACTACTATGAAAATTAGAAATACCCTATTACTTTTATCCATATTTTCCATTGGCATTTTGTTTTGTATCAGACTTAACTAAAACTGAAAAGTACACATATCTAGAGTTTAAAATCCTAGTGTCCTTCCTTAAGTACTTTTCTATAAGCATCTTTGTTTCTAATCCAGAACTTCCTGCCACAATCTAGCTTAATCCCCAGAGAGCTGAGCCTACATAGGCACTATTACTGTTAGCAAATATATAGGCTGTGTCAGAACAGAGACCCGAGTTTATAGTGAACTGATAATTATATGTTTGCTCTCACTATTAGAAAGGAAATAACTCACTTTTAATCTACTTGGCTGTCATATAATAGACTAAAAGCATTAATGTTGCAGTTTTATTTTCATAGCCTGAGGGTACAAGTAAGGGGAATACTCTGCATGTCAAATGGGCCTTGGTTCATTGTTCAGAAGCTAGTCTAACGCAGCTTAATAGTGGAGCATTTGCCTCATAAAGGAACTTAGATAACTGCTTTAGCATTCGTACAATGTGTAACAAAATACTGTGCTTTTTTTCTTTGTTATTTTGTAGGTTTACAAATCAAAGTAACCAAACTGAAAAAGGAACGAATTTTGTAAGTATCAGTATACAATGCCAATGTCTTATTTATTAATTAATTGATACTGATAGCCAGTCTCATTTAAAAAAAAACAAAAACAAAAAACTTATGTCTTACTGAAAAAAATGAATTAGCTTTGAGCTAATTAATTGTGATTTTTTTTAATGTTTTAAAGTAAAAAAGAATAACTGATTTCTAAGTACCAACTTATAACATGCATATGTATATTTTACTATATGTTATAATATAAAATCATCTTTTCATAGAATATTTAGTGAGATGAGAGCTGTGTGTTTACTGATCTTTCTCTGGGATATTCTTGGTACTCAAAGTATTATAAAGGGAAGAGAAGAATAATTGTGAGATTTCTAAACTTGGAAGAAATGGAAGCCAAACATGGTGGCAGACACCTGTAATCTCAGCACTTGAGAGTAGGGGGGGCAGGAGGATTATGAATTTAAGACTAGTTTCTGCTACATAGTAAGTTTGAATCCAGCCTAAGCTACATAAAAACCCTGTCTTAACCAGGGAGGGCGGAGGGGTCTGGTGGCACCCTGGACTCTCTGTACGTGGGAGGCATCTGTAAGAGGAGCAGGAGTTCTAGGCCAGTCTCATTTGTATAGCTTCAGCTCCAGGAGAGCTTGTCTTAAACAACAAAGCTGAGCCTTGCCCTGCACTTACAGTCCCAGGACGTGGGAGGTAGAGACCAGGAAGAGCAGGATTTACAGTCCAGGCAGGGACAAGCTATGTGAGACTTTATCTAGAAAGACCACATACTCACACACATACAACCACACAACATGTGTGAATGCGTGCTAATGTACACATATACAAAAAAATGAATGCTAAATAGGTATTCTGATGCTACTTCTAAGAAGTTCAGAGTGACTGGACAGCCCCCAGAATTGCTTTGAATATTAAACTATGAATCATGTGACTTTCAAGTTTGGAGTAGGTTTTATTCATGGTTATTTACTTTGCTGGTTTGAAAATGTGAAATAATAGAAAGTCAGCACATATAACAAAACAGTGTCATTATGACATGTGTGTTTGCTTTATAGTATATACCCAAATACCTAGAGGTCTTCCTTGTCTCATGCTTCTAATATTTCTAGACTAGCTGAAAGCTAGGATTCCTGACCATTTATATTTATCTTTAAAAAAAAAGGGAGGGGCTGGGCAGTGGTGGCGCACGCCTTTAATCCCAGCACTTGGGAGGCAGAGGCAGGTGGATTTCTGAGTTCGAGGCCAGCCTGGTCTACAGAGTGAGTTCCAGGACAGCCAGGGCTACACAGAGAAACCCTGTCTTGAAAAAAAAAGGGGGGGAGGGCGGGATAGGGATTTCCAAAGGGGAGACCTGGAAAGGGGAAAACATTTGAAATGTAAATAAAGTATCAAAAATAAAAAATTTTTTTTTTTAAAAGAGGAACTTTTCCTTCACATCTAGAAAGCTATATTTGATAACAGAGATAGATTCAGATATGGGAGGAATATAAAAACTTTAAACATACATCTGGAGGTCTGGAGAGATGACTTAGTCACTAAGTCTTAGTGGTTAAGAATACTTGTTGCTCTTGTAGAAGGCCTGGGATTTGATTTCCAACATCCATGTCATTGTATACGATCTAACTCCAGTTGCGGGGGACCTGAGGCCCTCTTCTGACCTCCACAGGCACAGATACCCACACTGGTACACATACAGACATAAAGGCAAATCACTCATACATACATATAAGCCTAAAATAATATTTTTTAAAACCTTTAATTGTTTTCTATAAAAGTGTTTGCTGGTAATACTTGTAAGAAGTTTGCTATACTGAAAGTGAGTGTGTTACTCTTTTTTTTTTTTTTTTTTTTTAATTAACTAAGTCACCTTGACTGGCTTTGAAATCTATGTAAACTCTGCTGGACTTGAACTCAGAGGTCCACCTGCTTCTGCATCTGCCTTCTGAGTGCTAGTAGGGTTAAATGATGGCTCACAGCTGTCAACCCCAGTCTTAGGGTATCTGATGCTTTCTTTGGCCTCGGAACACCAGGCACACAGGTGCTGAACAGACATATATGTAGGCAGAGTCCTCATCTACATGAAATAAATAAATAAATGTAGTTTTAAGAAACCTATGTTCTTTGGAGAAATGGTAATGGCCATGTGAGGTTTATAGCATGCGAGACGAGCTATAACGCTTTGTGGTGCCAGGAGAGAAGGACACGGTGGGAAGGGCGGTGTGCTGCATGCTAATCAGAGGTTGTCGCTCAGTGGGCGACTGCTTGCTTAGCACGTGCAAAGCCCTGAGTTTGACTCTTAGTACCTAATAAAAACCACGCATGGTGAGACATGTCTGTACTATCAGCACTTGGGAGGTTGAGAAGAGAGTTGGTAATCCTTGACTCCATATTAAGAGTCATATAGCCTGGGCTACATGAGACGTTGTCACAAAAAGTAAAAACAAAGAAAGCGTAAAAACCTCACAGTAGTTAAGTCTTGAGACAACTGGAAATGGTGATCAGCTATAGTTCCTCTAAAACAAAGTGATGACTCTTGATTAGTGGGATTTCAGTAAACGTAGAAAGAAATGTAGAGACAGAAAAATCATTGTGTGGGAAGCTTTTCAGCATAAATTGTTAAAGGCAACAACCAACCGTCCATTGAGCCTGAAGTAAGTAGGATAAGCAGTGTTCGTGGGAAGAGAGATGTCTCAGTGGTTAAGAGCACTGACTGCTCTCCCACAGGACCAAGAGTCAGTTCCCACACCTATGTGGCTGCTCACAATAGCCTGTAACTCTAGTTCCAAGGGATCTGACACTCTCTTCTGACCCCTTCGGGGATCAAGCATACACATGGTGCACATAACATACTTGGACACAAAACACTCTTTACCTATAAAATATATGAAATTTGAAAAGAAACCATATTCATAAATTTTATAAATTCTCCAGAGTGTCTCCTTACGTGATACTAAATACAAAGGCAGGGGTATCATTACAACTGAGAAGCCCAGCAGACTTCACAAATCAAGATGGAAGTTAACATCACTAACGAGATGTATTTGCTTAACGTATCTCTTGATGTGGCCTATTAAGAATGGCACAATATTGCTTTTCTCATATTCTTGGCAAAATAGTTTTAAAATGGGGAAACAGTCAACAAAATAACCGTTCAGTACTCTGCAGGGATATGACAGAGAGACTTTTGAGATTAGAGGAAACATGAAAAATACAAGGTAGGATCCTGGACCAGAGAAATCATATTAAAGGAACAGCTGGCAAAATTTAAACAGGCTTTCGTAATTAGTTACCACTTACCATTGTTGTTATTAGTGTTAACTTGTTTATGTTGATACTTTACAACATATTTTTAAGTCTGAAATTGTTTCCAAAATGAAACATTAGAAAAGATCAACTTCTTTCCTCAAACTACTAAATATTGATGAAATGAAGATTAATCTTAGCAAGAAGTAAGCTGGCAAAGTGGCTGTTGAATGGGGAACTGAAGACGTTGGGACAGTCTGCCTGTCGCCACCTCACAAAGTAGCCAGGAAAAGGCCGTTACTGTGCAGCTCCTGGAGCATAGTGTTCCTCATATGACACCAATTTTATTCTTTATGGGTGATAGCGCTTCATAAACTGAGCCCTGCTCTCCAAAGAAAGCCTGATGGTGGCCACGCCTTGAATCCCAGCACTCGGGAGGCAGAGGCAAGAGGATCTCTGAGTTGGAGGCCAGCCTGGTCTACAGAGTGAGTTCCAGGACAGCCAGGGCTCCACAGAGAAACCCTGTCTTGAAAACTCCCCTTCCCCCTTAAAAAAGAATTTCATAAACTACCCAGCCTTTTAATGGACTTTAATACTAATGTTATTGCCATATATTTATGAATCATATGTATATATTATGTGCATATAATGAATTATATTTGTGACCTCAGAAACATTTTATGTGAAAGTTCTCCCTATGATATGCATTACTCCAAAGCTAATGCATTTTATTGGATAAGACAAAAAATAGAATTATTTTCTTAATATGTAAAAGTCATTTTTCTGTCTACTTGAGATATAATGGGAATATGATTTATTTAAGAATAAATAGACTTTTCTTTGCTGCTAAATTTTTTTGAGTTACCTGCGCTTTAAAATTCTGAATTACACTTAAATGCTGTGATTTTTCAGCTTCATTTTAATGTCCTTTATAAATGTTGTCACTGTTACTTTTTTCTTTTTTGAAACAGGGTTTCTCTATGGAGCCCTGGCTGTCCTGGAACTCACTTTGAAAACTAGGCTCACCTGGAACTCACAGAAATCCTCCTGTATCTGCCTTCCAAGTACTGGGATTAAAGGAATGCACCACCACAGCCCAGCTTACTTTTACTTTTTAAAAAGGAATTTTATTATTAGTATCATTATCTATATGTGTCTGGGTGTTTTGTCTTCATGTGTCCCTGTGTACCATGTGGTGCCTGGCGCACATGGAGGCAGAAGAAGGTCTTGGGTCTGGAACTGGAGTTCCAGATGGTTGTGAGGAGTCAGTTGGGTGTTAGGGGTCAAACCTGTGTCCTCTCGGAGAGCAGCCAGTGCTCCCCAGCTTCAGTGGAGAGCGGCCGGTGCTCCCCAGCTTCAGTGGTTGGCTTTTTTCTAATTGGTTCAATGTTTCAGAATTGATTACTAGAAGCAGGGTAAAATCTTTTATATTGCTCCGTGGGTCAGTGTTATAGCTACTAATGTTGTTAAGTCCTGAAATAACAAACACTAATTCAGATGCCATTCTTAAAAGTGAAAATGGAGATCATTTTTAAGAAGTATTAAACCTCAGAAATCATTGTGCTTAACTATTTGACTATGCATTTTAAATTATTTTCACTACATGTTTTTGAAAGAACTTAGTTTTCTTAAAATGGATCTTCCCTCTAAACCTATTAATTTTATTTTTTAAAACATTTATTTATTATATACACACTATTCTGCCAGCATGCCAGAAGAGGACGCCAGATCCCATTATACATGGTTCTGAGCCACCATGTGGTTGCTGGATCTTCTTGTTTTTTAGACCAAATTTAGGAGTTATAATATCAGAACTGTCTTTATTTAAAATTTTCTATAAATTTTTATTTTCTAACTTTAGAGATGCACAGAGACTAGAAGAATTCTTCACCAAAAATCAACAGCTGAGAGACCAGCAGAAAGTCCTTCAGGAAACCATTAAAATTTTAGAAGATAGGTAAGTTTGATACTCAAATGAGAAAATATTTCCTTCTCAATAGGAGTCCATTGGGTTTGCTTTTAATCATTTCTGGAATTGGAAGTGATTTTTCTCCCTTAGCCTTATGTCATCGTTGAAAAGTTCTAAGACTGACAATATACTCCCAGGTTTTATATATGGTTTCCCACTACCTTTAGCAATCATAGCTTAACCTGTAAGTGGTGTCTTTAATGTTAGATATAAGGGGAGCTTAAGGGTGGGATGTCCTAATCCAATGCATTCCCTTTCATTTCCAAGTATATGGAAACTAATAAATTGTATTTCTGCTATGTTTTCTTACTGTAATTTCTTTTCTTTTATAGTTTTTCACTTTCCAACAATATAGGAATTTTTCTATCTGTATATTCCTGAGATAACATAGCCTTCATACGAGACCTTTTTCCCCCACTCAGATGAGATCAATACCCAAGAATAAAAAGATACTTCCAGAATTAGGTACTTTCCATTTTCATATATGCTACCAGGCTAACTGATTTGAACTGGGATTTTTTTCTTTCATGGCGAGATAATTTCTTATTTTGTTTATTTTGTGTGCATGTGTATGTATGCCTTGATGTGCACGTGGAGGTCAGAAAACAACTGTGGGCTCCCAGGAGTGTTATCATACTTGTCAGCAAGAGCCTTTACCTGCTATTACAATCTTATCATTCCAAAATAATCTAGTATTCTTCATATATGCAAACTGAAGTTGAACGCCATCTATATGGTGGCTTTGAAAATATCAGTTTACTTGAACACACAGTATTTTGTGAAAAACTTTATGGAAAAGATCTGTGTGCTTTGGGATCACATATTATCTTAATTACAACTTTCTACTGTATCTTTAATTAAGATTTAATAACAAATAATTCTTTCCTTGTTATATCCTAAGTGTTGCTCTAGGAACTTGAAGTAATACTCTCCTTAGACTATCATGGACCTTATATTTAATTGTCAAATTCTGGAAATACTCATACAACTAACAATAAGGATTTCATATATGAAGTGCTATCAAGAAAATTATGTATTTGAGTGACTGTAGAAAGGATACTTATAGATGGTCAAAGGGTGGCCTTTCTGAGGCAATGCTATTGAGATAAAACCTGAATAAAAGAGATGTGGGGAGATAGTTATCTGAGGAAGCGAGAGACTAAAGGAGATAGAAGACAAAATTTTAAGGTAGGCTGGGCATGATGGCACATGCCCTTAATCTCAGCACTTGGGAGGCAAAGGCAGGTAGACCTCTGAATTTGATGTCAGCATAGACTATACAGTCAACTCCAGGCTAGTCAGAGGTGTATATTGAGACCTTGTCCCAAAACAAAACTTAAGAAGTTTAAGGTAGAAATAAATGTCAAGTATTTGAACATAAAATCTACTGTGGTTCTAACTTACAGAACAAACAGGATGAGGCATGGGAGATAAGATTGCAGATCTTCAGTTTGTTATGTGTAGACATGGGCAACAAGCTTAGATTCTCATTGTAACGGAAGCCATTGAAGAGTCATCAAGGGAATGACAAGGGGTGGGTATCTCGGAGGACACCGTACAAGTATGGGAAGAGAAGAGACCCATTCTCAAATTCAGTCCTTTGGCACTAATTAAAATTTAATAAAGAGTAAGAATTTAGCAAAAAATTTTGAGAAAAAAGCAAGCTGTTTAAGTGGAGGAAGCTGAACGTACAGGGCATGCATGCTGTTAAGAGTAATTTCCTTGAAGGGGCAGTTTGAAAATTAAATGAGACAATGAAACCAACAATTTATAACAAGGTTAGTAGATTTCTGTAATATCTCAACTGGTAACTGTAAGTCTAACCTTTGGTACTCTAGTACACTGTATAGCACACCCAGATTTAAGCCTTCTCTAGCTGAGCTATCAGAAGCTAGAAAGTCATCTGTCACTCAGTCTATCCCAGTCCAGCAATGAAAAAGAAATCCTTAAGTGCTCTTCTGTTAGTGCGAACAGCACACTCCATCTCATGTTATGTGCTGGAGGATTTGGGAAGAATGCTGAGCACAGCCTCTACCTTCTTCCTCTTCTCTCTCCTTCTTGTCCTCCTCCTCCTTCCTACATTCTCCCTTTCCCTTCTTTCCTCCTCCCACCCCACTTTCCTCCCATCTTCCGTGCCACTTTCCATAAGCAGTAAGGTTTTTTCTTTAACAAAGGAAATAATAGCAAGAGATTACTTACCTCTTTCTGTTCGTGATTCCTATCTAAAAAATGTGTGGCTTGCATTAGTAAGTATATATGCTGCCCTGTATTCTCTGAGAAGCACACATCAAAATGAGTTTGGGAAGTAAAGAAATGTAATGGGAGCATGGGTAGATGAAGTGGGAGCTGGAGGAGTGGAGAAGAGCTGTCAGAAGATGTCCATGACGTTAACGGGAAGGAAGGCAGGGCTTAGTGTGGTTTGCTTCTTGGGAGTTCTTGAGCCACAGTATCTGTTGTGTTCACGGACTGGAATCTTACCTTCTGCCAACTTACAAGGTCACCTCTGTGACTAAGTAAAGGATTTGGTCCATCCAAGATGGAGCCAGTGATTTTACTCCTCACAGTAAGAAATAAATAATTTAATGACTGCCATGCTCCAAAGCTGATAGTATTAGCTACAAGTGGTTCTTCACATCTATAATTCCCAGCACTCAGGAGACTGAGGCAGAAGAATTACCATGTGTGGGAGGCCAATTTGTGCTACATAATGGGTTTCAGGCCTGCTTGGGCTACAATGTAAGTTGTTGAGGGGGGGGCTTTGATTATATGGATTTGCCATCTTTCCTATATAGTTAGTCATTAGCTAGTCGTTTAGGACTCAAAGTATAGAAATAAATGTCAAGATATGGTTTTCTTTGTTTTGCTTGAACTGGCTTCATACAATTGACTTTCAATTTCTTCCCTTGAAGATCCTCTTTTTCCAGTGTCTACAAAGCGTTTCACTTTGTAGTTTACTTGGTCTTCCAGTTTAGTTAGCTTTTGTATCTTGCACATTCATGTATGTATGTATGTGTTTTTGGGTGTCTTTGAAACGGGGTCTTATTATGTAGCTCTGGCTATCTTGGAGATAACTATGTAGACCATGATGGCCTTGAACTCACATCAGTCTGCCCACCTCTGCTTCCCAAGTGCTGGTATTAGAAGTGTGCACCACTACACCAGCTGGTACCTCTTTCTTAAGTGAGTTTTCTGTCCTACATTCTTTCTGAGAAGTGTCAGTGCGTCTATTTCCCATGGAAGTGTTCCCTAAGTTCTTTTCCTTACTCAGTTAAGATAGCTTAGTTGTTAATACTGTCTTTCTTTAAAACTAGGTTACGTTCTTGTAACCTGTCCAACTGCTAACCATTCTGATCTTAATTTCATGTGGACTATGCTTCTTTGCTGTTTTTCTCTTAATTTTTGCCTACCTGCTTTCTTTTCTTTGATACGACTTGACTGTATATTTCAGGGTATCTTCAAACTCATTCCTTCTGCCTCAGCCTTCTGAATGCTTAGATTAGGGCTTCTGTGTTTTCTGTGCCCAGTGTCATGGTTCATTTAAATGTGAGAGTTCATATGCATTGAGAATTAGCTTTTATACTCAGGCTTCTAGCAGTTAGTTTTCAAATTAATACCATAAGACACATAGGCTAGAGAGATGACTCGGTGGTTAAGAGCACTGAGTGCTCTTCCAAAGGTCTGAGTTCAATTCCCAGCAACCTCATGGTGGCTCACAACCCTCTGTAATAGGATCTGATGCTCTCTTCTGGTGTATCTGAAGACAGGTGCAGTATACTCATATAAATTAAATAAATCTTTAAGAAAAAAGAAAAAGACACTTGATAGATCTTTTTTCCATATAAAAAAACAGCTAGCAAACAAGGGAGAAACTTTTCCAGGATCTTTAATACATAATTAGATCAAATCTGAAACTTTCTTTATCGATTGTAGTTTCTGATGCTTTGTAATACTTTGTCTTAATTTTATAAATGTGATGTAAATTAATTATATCTCAAGTATTTACGTTTGACTTACATTATCAAAACTGACTCTCTGAAATGTTAAATCTTCAACATTTTTAAAAGAAGGTTCTTTTTGTAATTTCTACTGAATATTATCTTTAAATGTAATTTTAGTAGTTTTCCTTTACTTAAAATTTCATTTTAGCTCTTTGTCATACATAAGAATGGTACATAGAGCAAGCTTTTAATTTTTCTTTTTCTACTTTATGTTTTCATTTATGTGTACATGTATATCTGCAGGCATGTATGTGCGCATGTATGAGGGTGCCTGTGAAGTCCAGAAGGGATATCAGATCACCTGGAGATAGAAGCAGGCCGCTGTGAGATGTCTGTTTTGGCTGCTGGGAACCACAGCCATCTTTCCAGCTTCCTAGAACAAGCTTGAAGCTATAAAAACTGATATTTTGTTGAGAGTGTTTAAAAACTAACATCTATTTTGTGAAAATTTGTTTTCTTTCTTTCTTTGCTTTTTCTTCTTTAAGACAAAGTCTCATATATTACAGGCTGGCCTGGAACTTGCTGTATAGCTAAGGATGGCTTTGAACTTCTGATCTCCTATCTCTACCTCCCTTCCAAGTGAGATTACAGGTGTACCCCACTGCACCCAGATTATGTGGTACTGGGCACTGACCCAGGTTTTGTAGTGAATATTCTACCAACTGAGCTACTTACATCCAGCCCTGTTTTATGAAAAATTCTAAGCGTTAGTTTTGATGCTTGCTACATCTTCTTAAAATGGAGTGATTTTCCTTCCTTTTTAAAAATTACATGAAGCAGTTCATTAGGAGTGCAGTGCCTTTCATACTGACCTTTCCAGTGGTACCTGTGTTACTGCCATATTTGAGCTCCTTGTAGACAATGTAGTAACTAAAAAGCACGTAGGCTGTCAGCACTGTGTTAGCACCTGTGATACCGTCCTACACGGGTAATGGATTTCACTTTCAGAAACTCTCTAAAATGCTCTAGCAGAGCCTGTGGAGGTGAAATCAAGCATCAATATCCAAGTTTAACTTTCATGAGCTTTTCTTCAGTGGTACAAGTGGTGCCATCTTGCTAGGCCCGGTGTCCACAGATGTAAGGGGGCACCTGACTCTCATTTCTTCATGTTTATATAAGAACAAATGGGGTTTGCTTTTTAAAAACTGCCCAGTACATGAAAGCAAGTGAGATGGTGGAGAGTTGTCCCTTTTAAAGCACTGGCCATCTGGGCGAAGAAGCAAGCCCTGCTGCTCCCGTGTTTATATAACCCAAGGCTCCAGCTTCCTCCACCACTCCTTCTCCTCCGTGCCCAGCCTCCCTTCTCCCCTCTACACCTCTCATCCTAAAGGTGGGCTTGGACTCGGGCCTTTGGCCAGTGTTGGAGCTGATTTACAGAAGCTGCATCTCTGAGGGAATGAGGAGAAAATAAATGAGCCTAGAAGGTGGTGGGGTAAAAGCTTCCTTTAAAATCATTCAGAAAATACTAGGAATCAACAAATGGGATTGCATAAAATGAAAAGGTTTCTATATGGCAAAAGAAGGAAATAATGAAGAGACAGCCTACAGGAGAGAAAATATTTGCCAGCTATTCATTTGACATTGGATTAATATCCATAATATATGGAGTACTCCAATACCAAGAGAGCAGATAACCAATTAACAGGCAAGTGAACTGAATGGAAAGTTTCAAAAGAAGTAAAATGGCCGATACAGAAATGGAAGGAAAAAGTATTCAGCATTTTTATTCATCAAGGAAATGCAAACCAAACCCCAGCCAGAATGGTTATCATCAAGAAAACAGCAAATCCTGGCAAGGCTTTCAAAGGGAAAGCGCCTTCTAACACTGTTGGATGGAATGGGAATTGATAGAGTCTAAATGAAAGCCAGTATGGAAGTTCCTTGAAAATGGGGACCCGGACTGCCATCTAGTCTAGTCCTACCTTTCCTAGGTATGTATGCAAAGTATTCAGTAGATAGACCTACACCTCTACACTGATTGTGAGACTATTCACATCAGCCAGGTTAGGCCTTGGGGAATAGCTTGGTGGCTAAGCGTCCCTTCACATGCTAGTGTGGGCTCAGGGTCCTCAGAGCAAGGCAGCTAAAGCTATTAGCCATATCGTTGTGATCTGGGTTTGGTTGAGAGACCCTACCTCGATAAAGATGAAAGAGCTCTTGAGAATGATTCCTGACATCAGACTGAGGACCCGTGCACCTGCACCCCACACATGCCCACGCACATATACAAACATGCACACCTCCCACAAGAAACGGGGAAGGGGCAATTTTAAAAAGCCAAGTTATGGAATTAACATATGTACTCTTTAACAAATTCATTGTTAAGGAAAATATACTATATACACAGTGGAGTTTTACTTAGCCAAAAGAATGAAATTATATCTTTGCAAGAGAATACATGGAATTGTAGAACATCATGTAAAGTGAAATAGCTGTACTTAGAAAAACAAATACCTGTTTTCTCTTGTGAAATCCTTTTTTCCAGTGGAGAGGGGACACTTTTTTGGATAGGAGAAAAGGACCAATAGGAGAGGAAATCAAGAGTATGAATATTATCATGTTTCAGTATATATAGAAAGTGTCATAATAAAACTCATTCTGCACAATGCTAATAAAATATTCTAATTTTAAGGCCATGCTTGGTGGTTCATACCTTTAATCCAAGCACTAAGGAAATAAAGGCAGGCAGACAGCTCTGAGAGTTGACTACATATGAGATACTGTCTCAAAAAAAAGTCCAAACAAACTATAGTTCATTTATGTTTTGCTGTTACACATATAGAACTTTAAGAATCCATAATATTTCACTAAATTTAACAGCTATTGTAATAGAAAAGCAAATAGAATGTATTAAAAGGTATTTTATTATTGTATATATGTATATACATGATTTGTGTGTATATATGGTGGGTTCACTAGTAGAGATCAAAAGACAACTTTCAAGAGTCAGTTCTGTCCTACCATAAATTCTGGGGATCCAATTCAGATCATCAGGTCTGCAGAGCAAGGGCTTCTTACCTGCTGTACTATCTTGTGAACTCTAGAATGCATTTTTTAAAATACAGATGAGACTGGGAACTGGATTGACAGTAGGTAAGCACACTTGCTCTTGTAAGCATGAAGATCAGAGTTTGAATCCCCACTATGCACTAACAAGTCATGGATAGTGCTCATTGTTGTAACCCCAGTCCTGGGGGTAGGGGTTGGAGGTGGCTCCTGAGAACTCAGTGGCCAACCAACTTATCCAAAATGGAGAGCTTCAGTATCGTGACCCTGTTTCAGACTATACGGCTGGACTCAACTCACTGTCCTCCCCACTACTGACACAAATAAGACTTATGATTTTACAACTGTTTCCTAACTTCTGAAACTAGGTTGTCTTTATGCTTTTCTGTATTTCCACTGTCAAAATGTGATTCAGATTACTTTTCTGTATACTATTTTGTTATCTGCCATTTTCTAGTAAACTATGAGTTATGCAAAAGAAATAACATATTGGTTACTGAATACACTATAGTAGTGTTCATTGAAACCTTATTGAATAAAATAAATAAATTTAAGTCATTGGGCAGGGGTAAAACAGTTGAGCATGTTTGTTACTGTGGTAAATATATTTCAATATATCAACTTAAATATAAACATAAACTAAAATCTATAAACAAGAGTTGACCCCTTTTCTTTAAGAATGGCAGTTGCTGAGAAAAACTAGCTATAATGGACAAACTGAAGGATCTTGCTTTCTTTTGTAACTGAACCATGACACTCTCACTCCTCTCCTGTTTTTAAAGAGTTGCTTTAGTTCTTCTCTTTTACTTTAGAACCACACTCCATATTTTCACACCTTTGTTTTCCTCTCCTTCCCTTTAAGACGTGAGAATGGCTCACTGTGCGTTACAGGAAGACACTAAGGCTTTATCCTGCACTGACTTTTCCTGGAGTCACTGGTTTTCTTCTCTCTGCTTCGGTTACCTTAGCCTTTAAAGTGTAAGTGTTGTCAGGGTTGTTACAGATCCCACCCTTGAGTGCTGTTGGTAAGTAGACTGCTTCTTTCAGGCCCCTTGGGTTTTAGAGCGTATGCTGTGTGATGCTGTGTGATGTTCTAGGCTCACCCCCTAGTTTGTTTTCTCTGCATTTTTATACTGCCTTGGTGAAATATTTCTCTCAAGTTGTTGTCGGTTGTTGTTGTTTGGTTGGGTTTTTTTATTTTTAATTTCCAAGATCTCTTATAAATGTTTGTTATTTTGAGGAAAAGTCTCATTGACTAGCCAGGCTGGCCTGGAACTGTAATGTAGATCAGGTTGTCTTCGAGCTCACTTCTGCCTAACAAGTGCTAGAGAGTTGTTAGTCACCATGACTTGCTGTCTTCATTTCAGTTTTTATTTGTTTGGGTTGGCTTTGTTTTTTAATCCCTGGGTTTTTTTTTTTTTCTTTTTTTTCTTTCTTGTAGTTGAAATTTCTTCCTAATTTCTTCACCTCCCCCCCCCCCCCATTCCCTTTTTCAATGCACTGTTTTGGTTTCTTCCTAAGCTTTTAAAAAAATGCCTTAGCATTCATTTGCTCTGTAAGGGCCATGGGTATATACCTGCCACAGCACATGTGTGGAAGTCAGAAACCTTGCCTGTTACTTTTCTGCTTCCTGTTGTAGATCCTAGGGGTTGAGCTCAAGTTGTCTGGCTTGCCAGTAAGTGTCTTACCCAGCTGAGCAATCTCAACAAAGACAAGCTACCTTGTAAGCTCTTTTCAGTTGTCTGTTAAACTTGCTCTGGTTCTATTAGAGCAACGTTGGTTGGAGGCTCTGGGTACATGGGCAGTTCGGTGGATAGGGCTTTACTGTGGCATTGCCTAGCCAGTCATTCCCTTCATGATGCCTTAGTGTTGTCAGGGTCTGGAGGTCTATGCTGCCTAGATTCTTAGAGAAGACTGCTTAACTTCTTAGAATGTCTGTATTTATTCACTGTTGAGTCATTCGTCAGGTGTACTTATGTATTTGTATGTGTGTATGGATACAAACCTAACCATGCCATGTGTGAAAGTCAGAGGACAGCTTGTGGCAGCCGGCTTTCCCCTTCTACCATATGGCTCCTGGGAACACAGCTTGTATGAGCAAGCTTGGCTGCAGGGACGTTTACCCACGGAGCCATCTCAGTGGTCCTCCTAGAACGTAAAGTGAGGCTTGCTAGTGGTGTTCTGTGAGGGCCAATAGATAGCAGACGCCTAGGCTAGGTTTTGAGAGTTTAGCTGCATATGTGTTTGTTTCATTATTGCAATCTTGCTCTTCACTACACCCAAACCAGATAGTCTTGTACTATAGCAATAAGTCCCCATTTTATTTCTAGGGATGCAATGAGTGAATCACTTGACAACTCAGAATATGGTAAAGAATGTGTTGGCTTGGTAATTTATTTATGTTTGTTTGTTTGTTTGTGCAGGGTCTCTCAATATAGCTCTAGCTGTCCAGGAACTCACTATATAAACAAAGCTGGTCTCAAATAGAAATCTTCCTGTCTCTGCCTCCTGAGCGTTGGGACTAAAGGCATGTACCATGATGCCTGGTGTGGTAATTCCTTGAAACATGTTTAAATCAATTCAGTGTTGGCACATTTTTCAAACTTTTGAGGAACTTTGCCAGTGTAAGTAGGTTGGGTCTAGGAGAGTGCTGTCATTAGAATTTGTGGTGGTGATGGGATATGCTCCCTGTACCACCTCTCCTGCAGCGTTACATTCATGTGGCTATGGGATACTGGAGAGTATTCCATATGACTGGGAGCTTAACGTAAAATAGTGTTACATATGTATGCTTGTACTTGTGGATGGATGCCTGTCCGGAGTTCGGGGCAGCCTGAGAGAATAGCTTCCTCCCTTCACCATGAGGGACCCAGGGATAGAACTCAGGTCGTCAGGCTTGACAGAAGTGCCCACACCCACTACCCTCTCACTTGCCCAAGGAACTCAATTTTATTTCTTCTTAATATAACAAGTACGTTGAAATAGCCACATGCAGCTTTGGATACCATATTAATAATGCAATTCTAGACTTTTCCCACCGTTGTTTAGGGATTTTAGCATTCTCTGTCAGTTTTTGTCTGCCAGCTACCTGCTTCCACTGTGCTTATCTTTTCTGTTCTCCCTGTCCTTGTGGTTAAATATGTACATGTATGCTCACTGTCCTTATGGTTAAATATGTACCTGTGTGCTCACTGTCTTTGTGGTTAAATATATATGTGTGTGCTCACTGTCCTTGTGGTTAAATATGTACATGTATGCTCACTGTCCTTATGGTTAAATATGTATCTGTGTGCTCACTGTCTTTGTGGTTAAATACACACCTGTGTGCTCACTGTCCTTGTGGTTAAATATGTATGTGTGTGCTCACTGTCCTTGTGGTTAAATATGTATGTGTGTGCTCACTGTCCTTGTGGTTAAATACACACCTGTGTGCTCACTGTCCTTGAGGGATTCTGGGAGGGACAAAGAGAAATGGATGTTTATTTTATCATCCTGGATGATATTCTATGTATATCAAGATTTCAAAGCCCCTGATCACCTCAAGGACTATCTATAGAATATATTTCATCTAAGGATGAGACCAACTCTTTGTTTCTTTGATCTGTAAGTTATAATTCTATTAATGAATCCTCTTCACTCAAATCAGTATTGTTGATAGGACCATAACTTTCATATAAAATATCTAGGTTTTTATTTGTTAAATTATATAGTTTTTATTTTCTCTTTCTTCACTTACCTTAAAATTATGGCATATACTACTGTGCTGTGACTTCCATAGACATTTGGATGCTTATTCTGTAAAGTATTGAGGTGAAGTTATCTTAAACATATTTAAGTATTGATATGTAGGATATTTCATTTTAACTACATTTCTGGTTATGTAAGTAGTAAGATTGGAGAAACTTTGATTTCGATTTTGTGGGGTGTGTGTATGTGTGTGTGTGTGTGTGTGTGTGTGTGTGTGTGTGTGTGTGTGTGTGTGTAAAACTAAAAGAATTCTCATATCATTGCCTACAAGGTAACATAATATTTTAGGATATGTTTTCTATCCCCTGAACATACTTGTATTATATGCACTTGTCTCTTTCAGTACTTACAAGTTTACTAAAAGATATTTTATGATCTTTTTATATAATAATATATTGCCATTGTTTTCTAGTAATACTGGTTTCTTTGAATGTTGTATTCATTGATCTGTCATATTTATAGAACAAAAACATTGTCAAACATTCATTAGATGTGTCTTGTGTTACACTGAGCAAAACAGATGCAGAGCTGCCTAAAATATCCTGACCACTTAGAAGAATTTACTTTTTACTATAATAGATAAAAATCAAGGTTAGCTTTCTTAAGAAAAGTCTCTTGGGGCTCGTAAGATGTCCCAGTGAATAAAGCATTTGGGCTGGAATTTGGGTCCCCAGAACTCATACATAGTGGTCTTTCCATAATCCCAGAACAAGCTGGCTAGCCAGATGAGCCAAAAGTAAGCCCTAGATTCAATGAGAGACTCTACCTCAACACGTAAGATGGAGGACAATTAAGGAGGGCCCCACTGTCAGTCTTGGGCTTCCATATCACCTACCTGCATGCGCACATGCACCCACACACACAAATACAAATACACACCCAACCACTCACTTCCCCCAGAAACAGAGAAATTGGTTCCCTCAGTTTTGGAGGCTAAGAGAAGGAGATTATAAGATCATGATCAATTTAGGCTACATAGATTTAGGTCTACATAGACAACATAATAGGACAGACCTTGTCTCAAAACAGAAATAAGAAGAACGTTTTAGGCTGTGGTGTCACAGCCTTTAATTGTAGCACTTGGAAGGCTGAGGTAGGATATTGATGAGTTCAAGATCAACCTGGTCTACATAGAGTGTTCCAGACTAGCCAGGGCTACATGGTGAAACCCTGTCTGCAAATAAAAATATATACATTCATACATACATACGTAATACTAAATAGTTTGTTGTCATTGTAATTGACAAGTCCAATTTTTAGATCTTTTAGATCTTTAAAAATATAAAACTCTTTCAATACTATTACATGGTTGAGTCATCCATAATCCAAAATTTGTAGCTGGAGAGATGGCTCAGCCGTTAAGAGCACATACTACTCTTTAAATTTTATTTATGTATTTTTTTAGATGTGGAGTGTTCTCTGTTCATATACACCTACATGTGAGAAGGGGGCATCAGATCCCTTGACAGAGGGTCATGAGCCACCATGTGGGTGCTGGGAATTGAAGTCAGGACCTGTGGAAGAGCGGCCACTGCTCGTGGCTGCTGAGCTTCCTCTCCTGCCTGAGCTGGATCCCCAGCATCCATGTCAAGACAACTCAACTCTCATGCAACTGCAACTCCAGGGAGATTGGACATCTCACACACACAGACACACATCTGTACACATAATTTAAAATAAATCCTCCTGGGTGGTGGTGCTGCTGCATGCCCTTAATCCCAGCACGTGGGAGGCAGAGGCAGGTGGATCTTGGTGAATTTGAAGTTAACCTGGTCTACAGAGAGTAAGTTCCAGGAAAATCTTGAAAATAAACCTGAATGAATGGATGGATGGATAGATGAATGAATGAATGAATGAATGACCTGAAATCTTTTCCAAAATTCAGAATTCTCTGAAATCTCAGAACTTTTCAATGTCATGTCAGCATTTCAAAAATTTTAGATTTAAGCATTTCAATTTTTAGACCTTAAGAAAAAATTTTTTTTAGATTTTTGGATTGAGCATCTGCAAATACTATGAAAACCAAGAAACTAAAATCTGAAGCACCAGAGAGTCCCAAATATGAAAAAAGGATACTCGCTCTGTGTAAGGAGATATGCGTCAGTAGGTGAACCGTGTTTTCTTTCTGTCTCACAGGCTGAGAGCAGGACTGTGCGACCGCTGTGCAGTGACTGAGGAGCACATGCACAGAAAGCAGCAGGAGTTTGAAAACATCCGGCAGCAGAATCTCAAGCTTATCACAGAGCTCAGTGAGTGCCCTTTCACATTCACCATGTGCTTGAAGCATGGTGTCCGTTGATAACGCTCGCTTACGGCTTTTAAACTTTAGGTGTGTTTTATAGACTTAATCTTAGGAGGAAATTGGACACAAAGGTATTATATATATACTGTTTACCCTTTAAATTTTCATCAAGCTTAAGGCAATAAGCATATTTCTGAGTATTCTTATTGTGTCTTTTATCTTGATTGCAAGATCAGTGCTATTGTGCAAAATTGACTTGCTCTTAGGTAGTGATTACTGTATTTCATATTCTGCCAATTCTATGTAACTGATTAACTGATAATTTTATATAATGCTTATGGACAAAAGACTATTAAGGAATGCAGTCTAATTATTCATACTGAGAACAAGAAAGAATTCCATCTGGGTTATTCAGTCCAATTTTCAAATATTATATTGGACACTTAGCTTGAAATAAATGTAATTACAAAACTAGTATTTCCTAGTGTTCCCAAGACTCTGGGTTCGATGGCCAACACTACAAATAACTCTGAATATTAAAAACATACTTGTAAGCACATTTGTAACATCAGTCTTTCTTCTTCATCATACCTGTTATGAATAATTTAAATATATCCCACTATAAGTGTACCTGTTAGAATCTGTCTTTACTACGTCTTCCTGTCCTTATTTAATTTTTATAAAGCAGATAAATAACTACAGGATGTAATCTCCACTAGAGGCAGCCCTGGGTTCCTGTCAGTGAGTTTTTATGTTACTATGGGCTAAGCATTACTAAACTAGGAGAACTAGATCTCAGATGATGTCACAGCAAAATAGCCTCTACCAATAAAGGTTAATCATATTCTAGAAGTTTGTTAAGTGAGTAGCAACTTATAAACCTGAACTAATTTCTTTCAGTGAGTAAACTACCATCTGAGCAGAATCTGGAACTTAAAAAAGAAAGATATGGGCATGAACCTAAAAAATAAATTGGGAAAATGTGCTATGTGTGGTAAATTTACACAATGAAGTATCACTCAGCCATTAAAAACATAAAATAATGAAATTCACAAGGAAATAAATGGGACAACAACAAAATCATCCTGAATGAGGTATTCCAGGCCCAGAAAAACAAATACAGTATCATTCACTTGTATGCGGATATTAGCTGTTAGGTCAATGATGGCTACATCCATAGAACCCCAGAAGTTAGGTGCAGACAGAGGAAGGGACAGATAGATCTCCCTGGGAAGCAGATGGTTATAGATGGATTTGGGGTGGGGGCTGGAACAGGAGGATCAAGTGGAAGGGAAGGGAATACGGGAAGAGACAACTAAATTAAGGGCCATTTGAGGGGCAGTATGGGAACTAATACAGTAGAAGCTTCCTAAAATATAAACATGTAGGAAGGTGGTCTAAATGAAATAGTCAGACAATACAGGAGAAACAGCCCCAACTGGACATCTCTTGTCACCAAATGAAGCGTACAGCACTAGACTTGGGTTACATCTAATTAATTTGTTGGCCAATGGAAACTCCCAACAACCCAGGCTTTTGCCAAGACTGTAGATTGTTCTCCACAAACAGAAAGGCCCCATTCCTGAAGACAGTACCCACACAACATGAACATGGAGAAGTTGAGCTGGGTGCCTATCCCGTGCTAGCTATCTCTGGTACAGAAGGGTATTCTGTACACTAACAAAGGAGAAATATAAAAACCAACCCAGCCACAAACCATCTGCAGTGGTGCCTTGCCTGAAATATATGCTAGTGTAATGGTGGCACAAAGCTTGTAGAAGTAACCAACCAATAACTGATCTGACTTAAGACCTACTCCACGAGATGGAACTCATACCTAACACTGCTTGGGTGTCCAAGAAACTGACACTAGACAGCCTAGAGATCAAGGGTATAAAACCAGATACAACTTTTCTTTAAAAAAAAAAAAAGATAACCACCAAATCTGTAGCAATAACATGACTCCTAATGGCATTCTCATAAACCAGCGACTTGCTCAGCCATCAGCAGAGAAGGGTCTCCTGCAGCAGATGGGGATGAATACCGACAGAAGCCTTCAACCAGATATGCAGAATGAGAAACCTTGGAAACTTAGCCCTAAGGGGGTTGTCTCCATCAACCAGGGCTCAGAGGACCCTGTGAAAGAGGGGCAGAAAACGTAGAGCCAGAGGGTACGGAGGACACCAGGAGAGCAGGCTCTTTAAAACAACAGGATCGTGCACATAACTCTCTGAGAGCCAGGCCTGCCTGGGTATGCAGGAGAGAAGAGTCTAGAGCTGAAAGAAGTGCACACATGCCTTCACCCCTAACCCTGACGAAAGTCCAATTGATAACCACTTGCAAATGTAAATTTAGCTTTCTCCCAAGGAATCTCACTGAGGAAACAAACAAAAGTATAGGCTGCTTAGCCGGCCAACAGGAAATGAGCTCAGTGGCACCTCTGGAGGTTCCTCGTCTCTGTGTTATGCCAGGGCTCTTCTACTCACACCCCCCCCTATTTTATGTATTTTTTTTTTCCTTCTCTCGTTTACCCTACAGATCCTTTGCATATATATTACAGCTTCCAGTTTAATTTCTTATGGGGTTCCTGAGTGTGGGAATGAACAAGTGGGTCTCTGTTTCGTGTGCCTTCTCTTGGGCTCTTTTCCTTCTGTTTTGTCCTACTCCAATATGTTAGTTTCTGTAGGACAATAATAAAGGATCAGGGTGGGAGGGGAGGTGTAGAGGGTCTGGGAGAAGTAGAGGGAGGAGAAACTGTAGTCAGGGTATATTGTGTGAAAAAAAATCTATTCTCAATTTGTAAAAAGGGAAAAAAAAATCTCATTTTACCTGAAATAAGATTTATCCCAACCCATGTGAAGTCATTCTGTAGGATGACTTTTTTTTTCATATACACTAGCAGCATACAGAGGGGAACCGTGGGACAAATGATAAAATTCAGCCTGGCCCGGACAGATAGCTCAGTGTTAAAATGTTTGCCATTCAGACATGAGAATCTGGAATCATGTGCCCAGAGTCCACTTTATGTCTGCAACCTTAGTACCGGGAGTGTGGAGGGAGGGGACAGAGACAACGCTATCTTGGTGGCCCACTAGCGCTGATTCTTGTTCGGTTGCATTTTTCTAGGTTTGCTTCATAATTCTAGGTGGGGGTAGTTACCATATGCTGAGTTAGGTTTGGGAAGCCACGTGTCACGGCTCACATTCCCAACAGTGCCTTTCAAGGGGTTGAGACGAGGATTTCTGTGATCGTAGAGGGCTTTTCTGGCCTATACACTGAGTTCCAAATCGGCCTGGGGTACAGAGTGACACCTTGTTTCAAAAAAACACAACAACAAAAAAAGAAATAAAATCCTAATTTCTTCATAAATGTTGACATTTAAGGAGCCTGACATATTATGCTTTCTCCTCCATGTTATTCCTAAGTGAATGAAAAGAACACTCTTCAGGAAGAAAACAGAAAGCTTTCTGAGCAGCTGCAGCAAAAAATGGAGTAAGTATTTCCTCTCAACTGCAGCAGACACTCCTGCTTTTCTTGCTCTTATCGTACTTAGCTGTACAAACTGAAAGTGTAGTCACAAGTTTCATCTTTTAAAACTACGCAGTACACTACAGTCGTATACAAAGAAAGACACTGCAGTTTTGTTTGTTTTAGAGGTCTACTGTCAGCATCTTAAAACATGCTAAGTTTTATAATGACACAAACAGTAGAAAAATTATTTAAATACTTCATATTTATTTCTAATATTTAAGATTTTTGCTTATTTTTCCAGTATTCTAGAAGCTTCATAATAAATACTTCCTCTTGCAGAATTCTTTGGCATATAAAATAACTTCCCTTCCTCCCCCCCCCCTTATTTCTTCTTTCCCTCTCTATAGAAATAAAAATAACTGTTTGGTGTTTTTCTTTTTTTCCTGGATCCTCTTTCCTGGTCTGCTCTCTTCAACTCGTTCTCCTTCTGGTTAGAAGCTTTAAAATAGCAAGTGTCCTCTTACAAAGGCACAGCATTTCCTCTGACTGCCTACACTGTAGGGTCATGCCATGACTACCTGAAATTCCCCTGAACTTCAGAAAACATTGATTTAATTCTTCTTAACTCACTTGAGCTGGATTTAATGTTACAGATTTCCTGTGTGGCAAGATAATTATTAAGTGAAACAACAGTAGGAAATATTCAGTAGAAAATTAGAGTCATCTCTCATTCCCAGAAAGCAAATAATGAAATAATCTGGATTTTGAGGTTCTTTACATTGGGAAGTTGATCAAAGGAGTCTGCACAAGGATCTCAGAGGATTCATTCTATTGCCTCTGAAAGTTAACTGTTGTTGTGTCTTCTTCACCCATTGTTTGAATAGTTTGGGTACAAGTTCACTGTTTTCCTAGAAGATATATATATTTTAGCAAGATGAAATTTTGAAGTGTTTTCTAGGCTTGTTTAGAGTTCCACTGTTGGTTCCAACTTTACGTTTGGGACCATCTAGAACATGACAACTTCTTGTCTTACTGACTACACTTTATATACCTCAGAACAACTGCCCTGGCTCACTTTACTCTTTGTTAGCTAGTCTTCATGACTCTTCAAAGTGCCATTTTGAGTTTCTTGCTTGGACCTCAATTAATAGCTCAGGTAGGATCTAAATACAAAGCAAAACCATCACCTCCTCCTCATCTTTGTTTCTTTTTACTTATGTGTGTGGCCAATATTAATATTAACTAAAGACTTACAAATACATTATTTTATCTTTTCTCTGCCCTCTACTTGCAGATTTGTTATTTTAAGTATAAATGAAGGACTTGAGAGGTTTGCTTAATAGTTCTTTGAAGAAACCTGTAGTTATTTGACTATAGATGTCAGAAGACAACCTTGGGTGTTTGTCCTTCTCTTCTATCTTGTTTGAACTGAAGCAGGATCTCTTAGTCATTGATGCTTATACCAAGCTAGCTTGCTTGTGAGTTCCTAGAGATTTACCTGTCTGTGCCTCCAGTGTTATATTAGGAGCAGTTTACTCACGGAGCCATCTCCCTAGCTCATATGGCTGCTTTTTGAGGTAGCATTTTTACTTACTTACCTACATTTGAGGAACTAGGTAATATCTTTTCTTTTTTACAGATCTCCCATTAAAAGAAAACAGGAAAGTACAACAGCATACCTATTCAACCGATTAAGAAAATGGAGCTCAGGAAGGTTAAATAACTTATTGAGTGTGACTGGACAGAAAACCTAGTTGTCCTGCACCCTAGACTTAAAATACCCTTTCTCTGTAATTTTGAATTAACCACAACTTACTTATTACATAGTGCCACCCTGTACATGGCAAAGCACACATTTTCTCTCTTCTGACACATTTATTCCTGGTTTTTAAACTACATTTGTGTGTGTGGTGGTTTGAATGAGAAGGATTCCCATAGGCTGATATATTTGATATTTGATCTCTATTTGGTGGAGCTTTTTTGGAAAGAGTGGCCTTCTTGGAGGTGGTAACCTTGTTGGAGTGGATCAGTCTCACTTCCTCTTACCTCATGATTGTGTCTCAAAATGTGAGCTCTCAGCTTCTGCTCTATGCCTGCCTGCCTGCTGCTGCCATGTTCCCCACCATAATGGTAGTGGACTCTCAATCTCTGAAACTGTGAGCCCTAAGGAAACTCTTCTATACGCTGCCTTGGTCATGGTGCTTTATTAGAACAATAGAAAAGAAACTGTGTGTGTGTGTGTGTGTGTGTGTGTGTGTGTGTGTGTGTGTGTGTGTGTGTGAGAGAGAGGGGGGGGGGGGGGGGGAGGGAGAGAGAGAGAGAGAGGGAGAGGGAGAGAACATGTGTGTAGTAATTAAAGGATAGCTTTTTTCTGCAGTGTGAATCCCAGGGATCACACTCAGGCTGTCAGGCTTAGTGACAGCACATTTCCTAGCTAAGCTTTCTTGGTGGCCCACTAGCGTTTATTCTTGTTCTGTTGCATTTTTCTAGGTTTGCTTCATAATTCTAGGTTGGGGTAGTTAGCATATGCTGCTTTTCCTGCTGATATATATCAGGGTAGTTTTTATTCTCTTAGACTTATGTCTTTCACAGGTTTAAGTGGCTTCTGTCAGTGCCTTGTAGCAAGCTTTTAGTAAAATGTTGAGCAGTGTTGAATATGCCTGCAGTTGAAGCCCTGAGGTAGATTACTACTGATAATGACCTGTAACTGGAGTCTGTTCATGCTAAGTTTGGGTTTCTTTTTTGTTTATTGTTTACAGTGAGAGGGTATCAAGGGGGTCATTTTTCAGATTTCCTGATAGCCAGATACTCAGTGAACCATTCTTTAAGAACATAATTCTAATAACTCTACTTTTAAAAATTAGCCTTTGATTTATTTATATGATAAACTTATAGGTTCTGAAGGATTAAGGTATCAGATTGTTTGTACTTGAAGAAATCTTCCCTTTTGATTGAAAATGAGAACTTTGAAATAAGTTTGGTGGCTATAACTTTGCTTTAGTGGATTTAAATTACGTTTTAACAAAGTAGAGAAGGAAAAGGCAATTTTTAAAGTGAACTCCTTATGAAGAGAAACCCTGGGTCCTCACAAGAAATTGAGAAAGAGCAGCTAACACAGCTTTGATGGGAATTTTAAGAGGCAGGGTACCAATAAAACAATAGCAACCCCTCTGATGTCATCGGAAGGGGACGCTAAAGGGAAGTGGCGAGTACATGTCACCTGAAGTAAGACTGGAACTCTTCAGGACGAATTAATGTTTTAAAGAATTAAATTGGATAAGACAGAATCTGTGCTTTCACCCAGTACCTGTCTTTTATGACCAAAGAGGATAAAAAATTTGTACTCATTTACTTCGTCATGCACTGCTAGATGGAGCCAGTTTGTGTTTTTGTTTGGGGGATTTTTTTTCTCTTGTGCAATTCCTAACCCCTTGTAAATAGACCCTGCCAAGAATTAATTTTCTTCTTGTGACTCATTTATGTTTCAGGTTGAATTTAATGACTAATGAGAAAGCAGACAGTGCTGTGATTAGTTCAGATTAGATGACAGAAGTGTTACACTCTATTAACCTGCAAGACTTTCTTATATGACTTCTGTTTTATAGAGTAAGAGTACTATTGATTTATTAAAAATTACATGTTTAATACATTGCCCAGAAAGAACATACTGGTAGAAATGTCGGTTTTAAATGTTTTACTTTATAAAATAGGTTTATGAAGTGAATTTATTAGTTGACTTAATTTAATCATTCCACAGCATAAACATACCAAAACATGATACACACATATATATGTACATGCGTGTATATATACACACAGTCATTTTTGTCACTTAGAAAAAATTAACTAGGTATTTGCTCTAAGGTTGTCCCGTATCATACATGATAGAATTATAGATAACAAATAATACTGACATTATTCAGGAAATTAAAGTATCAATATTTGTTAGGAAACATTTTTCTGTCTTGGATTTATTTTTATTTTAAAAAAAGTTTAGCGTGTGTGTATGAGTATGTGTGCAGGTATGTGTGTGTGTGTGAGAGTCTGTGTGCCATGGTACACCTGTGGAGGCAGAGGACAGCTTTGTGCAGTCATTTCTCTCCTTTCATCTTTACGTGTGTTCCAGAGTTCAAACTCAGGTTGCCAGGTTTACACGTACCTTCACCTACTGAATCGTCTTGCCAGCCTTCTACCAGCCTCTGCTGATCATAGTTTATAAAATTCTTATGTAGTATTTGAAGTCATATGACAAATTAATTTTCAAATGAAATAACTAGTTTGGTCTTATCAGAAATTAAATGGCTGACAGAATAGTACTATTGATTAGTAAATAAGATCAACAATGGTTTGGTATAGGTCATTAAGTAATACAGTTCCATCCAAATTTTTGATTGGTGTCATTGGTCTTGAATTGAGTTAGGCAAGAACAGTTGCTGAGATCAGCACAAATTTATTTCTTTAGTGAAACCTGAAAATGTCTCACGTTCATTCAACACATCTTGTAGTACCTCTTACATACTTGCTTTTGTGATTGTAAGTCAGAGGTCCTTGCCCTTTTATATCTTGTATTATAATTGGTAATCAATAACATCACAAGTTACATACTTTGTTAAACAGCATCTTTAAAATAGATAAAAATGAACAGAACAGAGGAACTGGAAGGAGACTAAGTTATGGGAAGGGGTTACAATTGTATATTAAAATTTTAGCACAAGCCAAGCACAATGAAGCATACCTATAATCCCAGCACTCAAGAAGCTGAGGCAGGAGGATAGCAAGTCTGAGACCATCTTGGGCTGCATAGTTAGTTCCTACCTCATAAAATTACAGTAGAACTGAAATGAGGAAAAGCTAAATTTCAGCAAAGGCATAAGGACATAGGTGCTGATGTGGGCAAGGGCGCTGCCCGTGGAAGAGCTAGAGCAGTGAGCTGAAGATGGGCATACGCTCGGCATGCTGGGGGACCCCAGGGACCAGAGTGGCTAGAGTACAGTTGATGTAGGAGAGGCCACATGGCTCCTGTGGCTTCGTCAGAAAACGCTGCTTTGTATTCTTAATGAAGTGGAAAGATGTGGCAGGGTTTTAATCAGATTCGGTGGCTGTGATTTCAGGTTTAGTAGCACTGTTGTAAACTGCAGTGTTGAGAGAAGACAGTAAGCAGAGCTTAACAGAAGCAGGGACAGAAGCCTCGTGTGTTGGTCTTTAGACTCAGGGCCTATACTAAGAATAACTTGTCACCGGGTTAATAATATGAGTCTATGCTAAATTCCAATCCTAGCTCTTTTACTACTGAAATAAATTACTTCTATTTTCCAACTGAAAGCTAAGAGTAGTACTATCTCACACAACTGTAATAATTAAAGTCATACACACAGCATTTTGGGTAATTCCTGGAGAAGTTGGTAGCTGTGCTGTCAGCATTATCATCCTGTGTGTCCTTTGCTGAGTCATGTTGTTCTACTATGACATTCAGTTCCTTTCCACACATGAGGATACAGTTCAACCCACAGAATCTGGCCTACTCTAACTGTCTGATTGACTCCCCCCTTCTTCCTATTCCAGTCAGTCTTGTACGCTCCTGTTAAATTTCCCATTCCTCTTACGCTCTGAAATTGCAAACATTTCAAATAGTTTGGATTTGAGTTCTATTGTTATTTAGTAGATATTTTAATAACTATTTACAGAATTTGTTTTCTTTTTATCTGTTGTTTTGCACTAGAAATGGTCAACAGGATCAAGTAGCTGAGCTTGAATGTGAGGAAAACATTATTCCAGACTCACCAGTAACATCCTTTTCCTTTTCTGGCATTAACCGGCTACGAAGAAAGGAGAATCTCCATGTCCGATACGTAGAACAAACACACACTAAATTGGAGCGCTCTGTGTGTACAAGTGGTAAGGGTAAGTAAGGGTCAGGGTTGGTTTTGTAGAGTATTCACTTACTGTTTTTATGTAACCTAGTTTGATGGAAGGAAAATGGGCGTTGTTCAGATAATTAGGGATATCACTGTGAATTTAACTTCCATCCATAAAATGACTAGTAAGGTAGTTTTTGCTGGCATTATATGCAGGCATGAACAGTAGTTAATCTGAATATGAGTGCATAATTTTATATGTTTGTGTTTGGAATCCACAGAGGTCAGAATAGAGTGTTGAATTCTCTGGAACTGGAATTATAGGGGGTTGTGAGCTGCCTGCCATGTGGGTGCTAGTAACCTAACCCAGGAACTCTGTAAAAGCAAATAATGCTCCTACTTGCTGAGCTATCTCTCCAGCCCTCTGCATAGACTTTGTAAAGTATGTACTTTATGGAATCTATTTCCTTTACTTTTGAGACAAAGTCTCTCTGTACCCTTGGCTATCCTAGAACTCACTATGTAGATCAGGCTAGCTTTGAACTCATAGAAATCCACCTACCTCTGCCATAGGGATTGAAGGCTTATACCATTATGCCCAGCTTAATGTACCCCTTTTGTTTGTTTGATTTTTGCTTTTGTTTTTCTCAAGGATTCTCTGTAGAGCCCAGGTTGTCTTGGAACTTGCTCTGTAGACAAGGCCAGCCTTGAACTCAGATCTACCTGCCTGTACATCCTGAGTGCTGGGATTAAGTGCATGCTCCACCATGCCTGGCTTGTAGAACCCATTTCTAATTCCATTCCAGTTTGCTGTTTTGCCTAAATGCTTCAAAAACTACTTTTTCAAATGATCGTGTACTTGTAGCTTATGTAGCATGATACTGTGATTATTTCTTTTATTGCTCATTTAAAGTAAATGACAAAGACTTAATCCTTAACCCAAAATATTTGACACATTTGGAAAAAGGAGGTTTGCTAAATTAGCTCTTAAAAAGTAAGTAGATCTATGCAGCTGGAGTGATGGCTTAGCAATTAAGAGCACAGCTGCTCTTTCAGAGAACCCAGGTTCAATTCCCAATACACACATGACATCACACAACCATCTTTAACTGCAGCTCCATAAACTCGAATGCTCTTTTCTGGTCTCCATAGACATCAGGCACATACATAGTACACAGACATATATGCAGGCAAAACACCCATATATATAAAGTAAAAGACTACCACCTCACAAACATCACGGGCTATTTACCAGGCTGTTGGTTACTCTCCATAATCTGATGGTAAGGCCCTGTTGCTGAAGACACAAACTTACTTATGTCACTGAAAATAAAGAAATTGAAATGGTGCCCAACTAGAAACTTCACCCCTACTGACTAGTGTTCATGGTTCTGGAAGGTTTTGTATACTGACAGAGAAGAGAAATAATTAATTTAGCCTGTCTACAACCCTGTGAAGTATAACAGACACTTGCCTGCAGTAGTGGCACAAATGTTATTGGAGCAACCAACCATTTTTTGAGTGGATTTAAGGCCCACTTCATGAGATAGAACCCCTACCTGATGCTGTTAACATGACCAAGAACCTGAAACTAGATAGGTCATAGGCCTAGGAGAAAACCTACTACCAATATTTTGCTAGAGGAACATAGCAGTAAAATGACTCCTCATGAAATATTGCTATACCCATAGAAAAGAGAGCCTTGTTCAGTCCTCATCAGAAAAGCGTCTTGTAGTAGATGGTAATTAACAAAGAGATGTACACTGAACAGCATATAGAGAGTGAAAGACTTTGAAGCAATCAGCCCTAAGTGGGATGTCTTTATCAAACCAGTCCCATGGAGGCTCAGGCTTATGAGCAAAAGAGGAAGCAGAAATACTGTTAAGAGTCAGGGTGGTAGATGACTGCAGGAAACAAACAGCTTCTTCCAGATGCAACAGGATTGACACATATAAACTCACAGACTGTGACAGGATGCTCATGACCTGCCTGCACAAGTTTAAACCAGACAGACTCTCAGCACTGAAATGGACACAAGAGTCTTACACTAATTAAGAAGCTGTTTGCAGCTGATGCCTGCTCGGAGAAGGAAAACCAGTATTCTGCTGGAGTGGGTGGCACCTGATTTATCAACCACACTCCAGGCAGGCCTTGTGCCCAGGAGTAATTAGTTGGCAAAAACAAAAAGGTGTGTGTGTGTGTGTGTGTGTGTGTGTGTGTGTGTGTGTGTGTGTATTAGTCTGATTTGGAAGTTTAAAAATGTTCTGGTTCTTTAGTCTTTGGAGTGAGAACATGAGGCTGAGTTGGTAGGAAGGATCTGGGAGGAGAAAGTATATGATCAAAATATATTGTATAAATTTCTTAATAAAAATTAAAACTCTAAAAAAATCAATTACATCTTTATATGAAAGTATAAAGTTGGCAGTTTCGTTCATTCTGTGTGTTTTATCACCATCTAGTGGGGAACAGCAGGAATGCTTTTAAATCCTTGACCCTAGAACTTAAATGCACATGTATTAGTCTTTAAGGTGCACATAGATAGCTATGTGTATAATTTATATCATGATTAAATTCATCCATTTGAACATCCAGAAGACAACTGCAGTGGTTTTATTAGTAGTTATTTGTATCCATAAAGGCTTATTTCCTAATTGTAGAAAACAAGTATATGACTTTAAAACGTGGTTTTAATTTTATTCTTTTTTTTCACTTAAAAAATTAATTTAAATGATTTAATGACTTAACTAGTGGTAATCCCTTTACCATATTTACTTATCTTTAAAGTGTCTAGAACTTTTTAATTTTCATGTTATAATTAAAATATAATTCTGTTCCTTTACTTTATCCTTTTGTTGTCTTTGAGCTAAGTATTTAAGCAGTAGAGATTTCCAGTGAAGCACATTTCAGTTTCCGGACAGATTTTAGAGAAACATGAGCCAGTAACATTTTTAGTAAACTTAGTCTTTTGTTTCAGATGAGAAAAGTGACGAGCTGTCACTCCCGAGGTAATCAGGTCACAGAAACCAAGCTGTTCCAGGCCTCTCTCTCCCACTGTCCTAGCTCATAGTCTTGTTTCTCAGTGGAGCTAAAGAAGTATGCAAATTGTGTCTATAAAATAATGGTTGTTATGTATTAAAGGCAAATTTATATTGACTTAGCAGAATAAATCTTGATAGCATCTTTTATCATTATTTACTGTTATCCTCTTTTTTTCCACCCATTTAGAATTAAGAATTTCTAAGGATTTAGCTCCTGCACCAGTTAACTCTGAGGAACATGAAATTCTAGTAGCTGACACTTGTGATCAAAGTCACTCACCACTGTCTAGTAAGTAAAATACTGTGGCTATAAGTGTAAGATTGTGGTTATTGGTAAGCAAAAATGACCAACAGTCAGAATTAGCCAGTATTTTAGAGATATGTTTAATATGAGAAAGTAATGTTAATGCCAATATTAACTTATGTTCTTATCTAATCTAATGTAAAGTGTTGATGATTTAAATAAGAAAGACTTTTTATGATTTTTTTTCCTTCGTTCAACGAATATTTAAGGGTCTGCTCTGTCAGGTACTGAACAAAGAAAGTATTTGCCCTTTTGGAACCTTGAGTATGATGATGGGAGATAGAAAGCAACTTTGTGTTGGGTAGAGTCAAGTCTTCTGAAGGCAAAGCAAGATGGCGAGGGCAGCACAAGTCTCTCTCACTAACGTGACACTTGAGCAGAGGCCAAAGGAACGGGTGGTGTCCAGGCCACGTCCTAGAGAAGCCCAGTGCTGCTTGGGTGCTTTGAGGAGCACTATGGAAGTCCGTGGCCAGAGCAGGTGGATGAAGGGAGAAGTGATTTGGGCAATAGGAATAATAGAATCGCTTCTTGACAGATGGAAGAAACTCAGAGAAGCTTAAAATCCAGGTGTTTGGCTTTGAAAATACTGTTTGAAATTCAAAACAGATGTTCAGATAAAGACTATTAAAGATGTGTGGTGGAAGCATATATGAGAGCTCATCCTGAGAGGAGAAGGTTAGGGTACTGAGAGACTTGTGGAGGTTGTCAACAGACATCCAGAACCATGAGGTTACCAAGCAAGCACTGTAGGTGGATGAGACCAGTTCCGGTCCCGAGGCCTGCTCAGCTCTTTCACTGTGTTAAGCAGTGATTTTTTATTATCTTTTTCAGAGATATTTATTATCTCTTTCCAGAAACCATTTTACACATTTTCTGCCCTAGTTATTGCTCCCATAGAGAATCAGTACTGTAGAAACACTGTATATTTGTTTGTGTACTCTGTGTTATTTGTACTTTATATTAAAAAAGGGAAAGACATTTTTGTCCCCTAAAGCCCCTGCCCCACACACACACACAGACATACACATACACAGTGACAGTGTTACAGCTGTTTCTGTTGTGATTTAGAGGTTATTAAAAGGAAGCCGAACTAAATAGCCAGAAAAATAGCTTCCAGTGGGAAAGGAGGACTAACAGTAATGGCCAGCGGGGGGGGGGGGGGACTGTATGAACCGCACTGATGGGTCAGAAAAGATGGCCGCCTCTCAGACTCCACCACTGACTTGAGTTTCATGGAGATCATTAGGTATTAAACTAGAAGAATGATTCAAAACTTGAAAGGTACAAATGATTATATGAAACTTCATAAAAAACTACAAGCAGAGAAAGCAGGAATCATACACACAGACTTGTTTGTTGTGCCCTCTCACTCCGTGCTAGAGTTTGAAACCAGAGCTTTGCACATAGGAGACAACTGACATTGCTACTGTGCCATATCCCAAACCTTACTGCTTATATTTTATTATATCTCCAGCTACTCTGCTGGACTTTCCTTGTTGGCATGTACATATATATTATCTTCTATTTTTTAAAAAAATTCCTCTTAATTTTCGCTGCTTAGTTATACAGTCTCATCAAAGTTAACAAAGTAATCTATTGTCAGTATCATTGTTTGACACTCATCTATTCCAGCCTGCTCTCGAGTCTCCTACCATGCTCCCGTGACAGAGAAAAGAACTCAAAGGAAGAGTGTAGAGAAGAACAGTGGAGAGAACGGGCACACTGCACACACCCCACTTAGTGCTCTGAGCTGCTTACAGAGAAACATTGTCCAAGTTATCACAAGTGGTTGGACAGAGCCTGCTAATTTACTCTCTGTAAAACTCTCACTCAGAATCAGTATGCTGCTCCTACCCATATGCTAATAAGCTAATAAATCTGTAGCTGTTCAAGACTTTTCTCCTGAATTCCAGACCACAAATCTGCCTGCTCTTGAGAGTCTCCGCCCACATGTATTTCTTCTTCAACATGTCAGAAATGGAAGCTCTCACATCACACTTTATCTTACCCTTACGTTCAGAGTCTCAGTTCAGAGTACACATCTCTTTTGGTTACCTCAGTACTAAGCTTTGAGTTATCTGAGACTCTTGCTTCTCATGTCAAACATCCTCCAGTTTACTGATCCACTCCCGGCTCACTTTACATGTTCTCTGTACCCTCTGTCTAATTCTAGCCACCAACATCTTCAAGACTGCTTTAAGACTGTGTTTCATTCGTTGTTAGATTTGCTTCTTGTCTGTGAGGCTATCAGAGTCAAGTATTTGCGTCTGGCCTTTCAAAACTCTTGTTCCTTTTCCTTGGTCCCAGGAGAAATTCTGAACTCTTCAGCATAATCTGACCCTAATTCACAGGTGTGGGCTCATGTTCTACTTTCATCTTCCACAATTCAGTTTAGCTATTAAATCACATGCAGTTCTCTGAGAAGCCATTTTGTCCCATCTATCTGGATCTTAAAGATCCCTAAAACCCTCCATTCCGCCTGCAATCCCCTTAAACGGTGGGGCTTCCCTTTCCCTTAAGCACCGTGTTAGGCATCGAGCTGTATAGTCTGTCTTGATCTCCCAGGGCAAATGTAGGGTCCTTCTGTATTTAAACCTTTATTATGTTTGGTTTTTTTTACATACTTCTACAAATTCTGTTTGGTTTTCCACTTAGAAAACAGAAGTTCTGTTTTTATCTTTTAGAATAGCAACTAGGATATTTGAGAAGAGATATAACAGAAGTGTTGTACTAAGTTAGTTAAGGAAAAGTAGAAAACTTAGATGAATAAAAAAGTTTAACAATTTGGATGCTAAAATATCTTAACCCATTGTTATTTATGAGAAAACATTTTGGACCTTTTGAACAGTTTAAAATTTGTCCACTGTCATCTTAAAAATGGTACCTTGATTTTTTTTCCTAATCTTTGTGATTTTTATGCATTGATTCTTCTTCTATGTGAATTTTTTTGATATCTACTCTCTAAGATTGTATGCTTTTCTTTTTCTTCTTACTTTAGAAATATGTGGAACAAGCAGTTACCCCACTGATAAGTCATCTTTTAATTTAGATACTGTTGTTGCTGAGACACTTGGACTTAATGGTCAAGAATCTGTAAGTAATCACTTAGTTTGATGATTATATGAATTGTTAATAATTCATATGTCCACTTGGATCTGTTCTTAATGAATTAAGCAGGAGCCAGTTAAGATGGCACAGGCTGATGGGATGTGCTGAAGAGGCAGGGCTGTTTTCATGAGAATGAGCAGGGGGAAAAAATCATTTTATCCCATCATCATTGGATGAAGGCCTAGAGCAAAACTGTTCTGTTATCCTTTCAATGCAGTCAGAGCAACAAATCCTTAGGATATAAATTGAATGACGTTTACAGGATTCATTTTGCCAGCTCTTTCATGCCCCTTCTCTCATGCTTCCTCCCCGTATTTATTGTAAAAAATCATCCTTTAGATTGAATTCAGAACTTACTGAGTTTTTCTGACAGCCATTAAATTTTCATTTGATTTGAAAAATGACCTGAATTTTAAGAATCTACCAGTTCAGCTAAACATAATCCTTAAAAGTTGGATCAGAGACTGACCATACAATTGTTTTAATTACTTTAATACTTTCCTATGTCTAATTTACTTCTTTCCCCTTAATCTTATAGCATAAAACATTTGAGGTTCCCAATCTTAAATCCTTGGTGTTTGGGTTTTTTGTTCTGTTTTTTGTTTTATTTAGATATATGTCTACCTGTTGGTTTGTATATGTACTAGTCAGATGCCCATGGAGGCTAAAAGAGGCCCTGAGGGCTCCCTGACGCTGGAGTGAGAAGCAGTTGTGAGCTGCCTGGTATAAGTGCTGAGAACCAGACTCCAGCCCTCTGCAGGAGGGGCAAGTGCTGCCCCACCGCTGGGGCCCAAGGCCTCACAATGCTGGGTTCAGCTCTGTTTGAAGCACTTTAAGGACTGGGATTTAAACTGGCTCAGTGGACAAGCATTTGCATAATGTATGCAGAGCCCTGAGTTTGACCACTAACACTACTGAAACAAACAAACAAGTGACAGATTTAAAATAGTCCCCCTTTGCTTTTCTCTTAGAAAACTGTCTCACTGGTGAGTTTCTAAAACTTGAGTGAGTTTTTCATTACATTTTTATTTTTACACTTTTAAAATTCATCCTGAAATGATAGTGGATAATTTTTAGCTTGTGAACATTTATGTCTCTAGTTCCTCACTAGCCATAGATCTAACAAGTTCAGATAAGAAATATATTAAAGGAAAAGCTATCGAAGGACTTTTTTTACAGTCTGATTCACTGTCAACAGCATCTTTATCATTCTTGAATGTATTTCAGGCACAGAATTTCAGATCTATTGAACTTGTATTTTAATGATTCCCAGTTGACTTGTATGCAATCTTGAGAATTTCCTCTAAAGTTTCCTTTTGCATTCACCTGTGTTTTCTACCCTTCATTTTAATATATTTTGGTATTGAACTATTTCTATGCAGTAGTAAGTTATATAAAGTATTATTAAAATACTAGTAATTTCTTCATATTGTGATAAAATTTAGATAACAACGTTAGTCACTATAAAGTCTGCGGTGCAGTGATATTTATACATTCACAATATTATACAACTCCGTTTTCTGTCTGATTATGTAGCTTTTCATTCTGGTTCCTTTTACTTCATATATTTTTGGAATTTATTTGCATTGTAGCATTTATCAACTCTAAGTATACTTTACTATTGAAGGAACCCCAGGGTCCTACGAGCCCTCTTGGAAATGAGCTCTACCACTGTCAGGAAGACGGTCACAAAAAGCAGCCTTTTATGGGATCTGCAAGAAGTAATGAAGACAGCGTAAGGTAATGTGGAGCATACATATTTTTGTTTTGTTTTATTAGTGTGCCTCCATAAACCCTACAAGGCTGAATTTCAGCAATGCTGCACTCCCCTAACGTGGCTGCAGGTGCTATGTCTATATTCTTTTCCTGCATCATCAGACAGCATTAAGAGCTCCCAGTTTTGCTTTTCCCCATTAAATACAGTCATTACATTGTGTCTCCAAAACTAAATGGTGTGAAAGATGCACTTTATGTTACATTTGTGTGGGAGCCTGTGCTTATGTATGTGCACCATGTACTCCCAGGAGGTAACAAAGCCCTTGACCCGGAGGTAAATGGCTGTGAGCCACCATGCCAGTGCTGGACCGCAAGCTGGATCCTCTGTGAGAGTTGTCAGTGCCTTGACCACTGAGCCACCTGTCTACCCCTTCTGTGTTTTGGTTTTGTTTTTCTCGAATTTCACAATCTTTACTAACAGTACCTGTGTTGGCAGAGCTTCTTAGAGTATGAGTTACTGAAGCGCAGGAGGCTTCCTTTGCCGTCTCATCCCTGCCCCTGCTCTCATGCTTCCTCCCCATATCCTGCTTGGCTTTAGGTACATCTGTTAATAACTTGTCAAGTAAGTTTTCTTTGCCTGTTCCTTTTTTCTTTAAATGGATAACAAAAATGCGGCTCCAAAGGTTGAATATCTTGTTTAAGATCATATAGCTATTGAGAGTGCTCACATTCAGTTCTGGAATTTAGGAATTTTTTTTCTTGGGATTACTTGTAAAACTTAATAATAGCAAAAGACTTCGGAGTCCTCAGTGGGCTTCATTTCTACTTTCATCTTCAATTCTGCTAAATAAGGAGAAACACTTGTATTAATCATCTGCCTCTAATAGGTGGATAATGCCTTACTATTCTGTATCAAGAAATTTTTTCTTAATATATTGTTTTTTAATTTTTTACCCCATTTTCAGTTAAATAAAATCTTATATATTCTTTATTTATTTAGATTTTCAGAGTCTGCTTCAAAGACACCTCCCCAAGAATTTACTACTCGGGTGTCATCTCCAGTATTTGGAGCTACCTCTACTGTGAAAACTCATTTGGGTTTGAGTACAAGTTTCTCCCCCTCTCTCTTAGACATTGGGAAAAAAAACCTTCTGAAGACAGCTCCCTTTAGCAACATTTCTGTTTCTAGATCAGAGAAAGTTAGGTCCAAATCCGAGGATAATGCCCTTTTCACACAACATAGTCTTGGGTCTGAAGTAAAAGTCACTAGCCAGTCATTTCCTAGCAAGCAGATACTCACAGATAAAAATGTAAGTGACTCTGTAGATGAGCAGGGTAGTGCTGAGCACATGAAAGATGCTGTCCCTGATAAATATTTGGTGCCTTTGAAATCACTGGGAGGCAAAGCATCCAAAAGGAAGCGGACCGAGGAAGAGAGTGAGCATGCAGTAAACTGCCCCCAGATCTGTTTTGATAAGGAAAATGCCCTTCCTTTTCCAATGGAGAATCAGTTCTCCATGAATGGAGACCATGTGATGGATAAACCTCTGGACCTATCAGATCGGTGTGCAGCTCCTCAGCATCAAGAGAAGAACCATGGAAATGAAACGTCTAAAAACAAACTTAAGCAAGCGACTATTTACGAGGCTTTGAAGCCCATTCCAAAGGGCTCCTCCTCGGGCCGTAAAGCCTTGAGTGGGGCCTGCATACTAGCCAAAGACTCTTCAGAGACATACTGTTTACAGCAGCGTATCCTCCAGTCCTCCCGTAAATTCTCTCCAGACCATAAAACACCATTACAGATAAAAGAAGAAAATCCTGTCTTCAAAACACCGCCATGTTCACAGGAAAGTTTGGAGACAGAGAATCTTTTTGGTGATGTGAAGGTTTGTGTTAAATGTTTAGAATTTTTGTTTAAAATTGTTTGTGATTTCATTTAGGTGCTAATAATTATTTCTGTTTAGGGTACTGGTTCTCTTGTGCCAACAAAAGTAAAAAACAGATCAATCCATGGCGGATGTGAGCTCGCATCAGTTCTTCAGTTAAATCCCTGTAGAGTTGCTAAAGCAAAGTCTCTGTCAAGCAACCAAGGTGTGTGCGTTACAAACAGGGTCTCTCCTCTTAACTGGTGACATTTACAGTCTTTAGACAAAAAATTTGGGTCGGAGGGAATCTTATTTCTTTCTACGTATATCTGTGTTTATAGCATTATTCTCACTGGTTCATCTCACCTTGGATGTTTCTGCTCTTATGCTTTTTCAAAAATCATTTTAAATACTTTGATACATATTTTTAGAAGGTTGTAGATTTACTTATGTAGTTATTTCTTACTTCCTTTGCAACAGCTTCTAAAAACATATTTTAACAATTCAGTTGGGGTTTTCGTTTGTTTGTTTTTTAGTTTTTAGAGGGAGTTTACTAGAGATTGGACCCAGGGCCTTACCCATGCTAGGTAAGCGACTTGCCACCAAGTTCATCTGCATCCTAAACTGTACATAACGTTTAAAAGTAGTTCATCACTCAGAACTTGCTTTTCACTGCCTTTGTCTTTGCATTGAAATGTGTGTAAGCTTATAACAAACTAATAGGTTTTTGACTTGTTTAAATCTTGTAATTACATGTGCATGCACATACCCCGCCCCTGTGCATGTGTATACATGTGCACGTGCACATCTGTCCAGGTACACATGAAGGGGTGTATGCCTGGGATGGTGTTACTTAGTCCCTGTCCAGCTTATTTTTAGGTGGTCTCCTGTTGGCCTGGAGCTCTCTGTAAGCTAAGTGCCAGCAAGACCCGGGATCCGTTTGTCCTCTGTCTCTAGGTTTAGGGCCTTTACCTTCTGAGTCTCCGTAGCCCCGGACCGTGGTGTTGAGCAGTGTGCCCTAGTCTGTGCATCACCGCCCTTTTGTTCTTCCACCACTCACTGCTGCTGTGCTTCAAGTGCAGGATTCTTATTTTTTTTTAATCTTTAGCAAGTTAAGTTATTCCTTCATTATTGATTTATTTCCCATTTCGTTTGAAGCACATTATTTAGTTGTTCTTTTATACAGGTTTCAGCCCCAAAGTGAAATGTTTGGTTTTGTTGTTTTTCCACTGTTGTCATTCCTGACTTTTTCCTGAACTTTTGTGTTTGATTTTTTTTCTTCACTATACCGTAGAGACACGCTACCCATAAGCTCTGCAGGCTGCTGGCAGTTAGTGCCATCTTGCTTCATGTTTTTAGTCTATAGTTCATGGTTATCAAGTGTTCTCTACTATAGTACATTAGAATCCAAGCAATTTTACAATTTTAACTTGTAATAGTTACTTTATTGAAATGCAGATCCCTCGTCCTTGTGTTCAGTCCAGTGGTTTTGGTTACTTACAGAGCTGCACAGCTGTCTGTACAGTCGAGTTTATCATCTTCAGTGCTTTTTCTTCCTTTGCAACTCTAGTTATCACTGGTCTAATTCCCATCTCCACAGATTGAAATATGTTCAGGTTGTATATGAATAGACCTACAGCATGAAATCTTCTGACTTCCTCCCCTTCACATGATGCTCTCTCTTATCTTTATTGTTGCATGTGTGATGTAGATTAGAGGACAGCTTTATGTGGTTCTCTGTCCTTTCGCATAGGTTCCAAGGTTCAAGCTCAGGTCCTCGTGCTTGCCTGGCTAGCACTTGCCTGCTGAGCCTTCTCTCTAGCACTGACATACGTTAGTATATATCAGTATCCCATTCCTATTTATTGCTGAATAAAATTTCATCATGTGCTGTCAGGTTTTCATCAGTTCATACAAGTTTGTTGTCATGTTACCTTTATGAATAATACTGCTATGAGTACTTGTGTACAGGTTTTCCTGGGAATGGATGTTGTCTTTTTTTTCCTTTTTCCCAGTTGACCTGGGACTAAAATGGCTGAACCACATATCAGCTCCTAGTTTGACCTTTTAAGGAACTACCTCTTCCCAAAGCAGCTCTGCCTTTTCACTGCACCACTGTAATTGTGTGAAGACATCAGGCTCTCCAAATCAGTCTATATAAACGTTCAGTCTAGCTGTCTTAGTGGATGTGAACAGTAGCATTTTGTTTTGCATTTTTCTGATAGCTAGCCATATTGAACACATTTTTTTTTTTTTTTTTTAATAAACAAAATTGTCCAGGTTTATTCACAGACAGGACGTCTTCTGGCCTGCTGCTGTGTATCCCTCCACACTCAGTCAAGGGAAGGCTTCTTTGGCCTCCTCAGCCGATATCTCCTGGGAGTAGAGATCTGTGAAGAGAGCTGGCAGCCAGTAATGGGCCTCCCCTGGAGCCTGTAGATCCAGCCAGGCCAGGCCTTCCTTCAGCAGGTGTTCTGGCTGACATCCTGAGCAAACTTGCCCCTTCCTTTCAACACCTGCTGATGTAGTTCCTCCAGAGTTATCAGACCTCCATTCTGATGTTTTAGGGCCAGGCACACTTCAATAATCTGGACGTCCAGTTCATAATAGAAGTCCCCAACACCTAGTATCTCAGACCAAAACCCTTTTCCGGAGGCCAGGGGGTCCACGCCGATGGTAGCACACATGTCTTGGAACTGTACTAGGAACTCAGGATTCTTCCAGATCTCTTGCTTGTGCTTGCTGGCAAATTCTTCTAGGTTGGTCTTGAACATGTCCAACTGTTTTGACATCTGGGCCAGCTGTCCTCAGCCAAGACAGTCCCTCGCTCCTTATACTTGGCCTCGGCGAGTTTCTTCTTGGCAATGGCGCCAGCTCCCACGCCGCGCCGGTGCTTTCCCACCCCGGGCCCGCAGGCCGCCCCGCAGCCCCGACCCCAGCTCTCGGCGTCCCAGGTTCTGTAGCCAGCTCCCAACCTTGAACACATTTTTTATAATGATTATTGGCCATTTGAGCTCTCTGGTGAGATTCTTTGCATACTCTGAACTGGGGTATTTATTTATTTTATTTTTTAAGATTTTTAGAATATTATCTATATGATTGTTTTGGCTGTATGCATATTCACACCTTGTGTGTGCCAGATGTCAGAAGTGGGTGTCAGATCCCCTGAAACTGAAGGTATAGACAATTATGAGCCACCATATAGATGCTAGGAAACAAAACCAAGTCCTCTATAAGATCAGTTAGTGCTTTTAACTGCTGAGCCATCTCTGAGATATCTGGAGATATTTATTTTTTAGTATGTACTAGGGAGTTCTTTATATATACTAGAGGTCCTTTATCAAACAGATGATTTGCAGAACATTTTCTATTCTGTGGGTCCCCTAACATTTTAAAGCAAAAAAATGGGTTTTTAATTTGTGCTTCTTTCCTACCCTACCCTCCTTTTTCCAAGATGTGTCCTTTGAAAATATCCAGTGGAGTGTAGATCCAGGAGCAGACCTTTCTCAGTATAAAATGGATGTTACTGTAATAGACACAAAGGTAAGTATGAAAACTAGAACTAAAGCCCATTTATTTCTTAGTCTAGTGAATTATCAGGCTCTCCTTAAACCTGATACCTTTTTACACATTTCATTTATTGTGCATGTGATTGCATGCACACATTAGTGTACACCATGTGCACGTTGCATCATCCATGTAGATGTCAGGTCTTCTACCACTGAGTGCCGGGGATCCAACCCAGGTTGTCAGGCCTACTGACAGGCACATTCACCCACTGAGTCATCTCATTAGCTCAAGATAGTAACTTCTTAACACTTGGGTGTATTCTCTCAGGAAACAGAAATAATACCTTTCTTCTAACACAATGCTAATTTTGAAAGGTTAATAATACTTTCTGACTTTTAAAGGCCTTTGATATAAATAAAGCATTAATGTCTTTTTAAATAACAAAAAAATTAGTTGCATATTCCAAGTGATTTTATTTTTATCAAAAAGCGTCCATCTTCTGTCCTTAGTTATTCTTCTTAGTTATTTTGTACAGCCCAGACTGGTCTCATACTTGCTGTCCTCCTGCTCCAGCCTCAGTGCTGGAATTGTAGCTGTGTACCGCCATACCATCATATGTCTTGACTACCTTTAATTTTTTTAGATTTTAGATTTATTTTTTTTTTTACATGTATGAGTTTTGCCTGCTGGTGCCTGAAAAGGTCAAAAGTTGGAGTCATATCTCCTGGAATTGGAGTTTTAAATTGTTGAGAGGAATCATATGAGTGCTGGGACTTGAACCTGGGTCTTCTGCAAAAGCAGCCAGGACTTTCAACTACTAAGCCATCCCTCCAGCCACCTTGATTAGCTTTTAAAAAAGAAGGAAAAATTTTGTCAAAATATTAATTTTTTTCCCAGTTGACTTTTAAAAAAATACAGTGTGTGTTTGTGTGTCTGTCTGTCTGTCTGTCTCTGTGTTTGAGATAGGGTCTCACTATGTAGCTCTGGCTATTCTGGAACTCACTATGTAGACCAGGCTGGCCTTGAACTCAGGAGACCCACTTCTGCCTCATGAGTGCTGGGATTAAAGGTGTGTATCGTTACTCCCAGCTGTGTTGGGGGGGGGGGTTGTTAGGTTTGTTGTTGTTTTTTGGCTTGTTTGTTTTGTTTTGAATTGTACTAGAAATGTTTTTGCTCTGTGTTCAGGTTCCATATCGTTTGTGAAATTCTCCTACTCTGTGGCATATTAGGAAATTATATAGCTTATTAAAGTTACACGTAGCAGTGGAAAAATCATATTTGATTATTGAAGTTACTTTCCATGAGCATTAAAGTTTATTACTGCAAGGCAGATTAGAGAAAGTAGGGAAAGCAGGAAGGACTTGAGTGGTGAATAAATCTCCATTTCCATGGCCACAGCCCTTCTTTTCCTTAGATTGACACAAACTGTTTATGTACTGAGGCTAAAATGTTCTACTGGCAAGAAATCCTAAATCTCTGTTCCTGAGATACAAAAGTAAATGTAGCTTAAAGCTTTAAAATAGTAAAGTTTGCTGGGTGGTGACACAAGCCTTTAATCCCAGCACTCAGGAGGCAGAGGCAGGCAGATCTCTGTGAGCTAGAGGCCAGCCTGGTCTACAGAGTAAGTTCCAGGACAGCCAGGGCTACACAGAGAAACCCTGTCTCGAAAAACACAAAAAATAAAATAGTAAAATTTAATGAGTTTTTAACCCTTTTTGTTGTCAAAAGCAGACATAAGACTATGAAGGAATAATTGCTAAACTTTTGGATTTTTAAAATATTTAGGATAGCAGTCACTCAAGATTAGGAGGAGAGACAATGGACATGGACTGTACACTCGTCAGTGAAACCGTGCTTTTAAAGATGAAGAAACAAGAGCAAAAAGAAAAAAGTCCAAGTAAGATTTGCCCTGATCTGGTTACTTTAATCAGGAGTGGGATGAGATGTATAGCATAGCATAGTGATAAGTGCAGCAACTTTCTAAACTAGGTTTGGGGCTTTTTTTTTCATATAATATATTCTAGCACGCGTTTCCCTCCCCCAGCTCCTCCCAGATCCTCCTCACCTCCTCACCCACCCAATTCCATGCCTTTTTTTTTCTATCTAAAAAACAAAACAACAAAAAAGAAACCACAAAAACTAAAATATACAAGCAATAGACCAATAAAACAAAAATTGCCGAAACAAAGTTATATGAGACAAAAAAAATCTACAAAAATACCATTGGGTTCTTTTTATGTTGACTGACTACAGCTGGGCTTGGGGCCTACCCCAAAATGTGGTTAATATACCCAGTAAGACTCCATTAGAGAGAACTAATTTTTTCTTTGCAAGTGGTTGTCAATTGCAAATAGCTTCTTGATTTTTGTGTAGGGGCCTTTGTGCACCTCCTCCTGTCAGTGCTGCGACCTGGCTTGAACCTATGCGGGCAGGTTCTATACCTGCTGCCACCGCCTCTGTAGGATATATGTGCATTGGTCCTGGAGTGTCTGAGAGACGCTCCTTCCTTGGAGTCACCCATTGGCTCTGGCTCTTACAATCTCCCCACCCCCTCTTCCACATAGATCTCTGATCACTGAGGGGAAGTGTTTGATGATGATATCTCATTTAGGACTGAATGCTCCAAATTCTCTCTACTCTGCACATTGTCCATTGCAGGTCTCCGTGTTAATTCCCATTTACTGCAACAGGAAGCTTCTGTGATGATGGGTGAGCAAGGCCTGGACATGAGTATAGCAAAATGTAGTTAAGAGTCATCTGTTGCTTACAACATCAGTATTGGTTTTTCTATAGGCCCATGGCCTATCCAGACTCTTGGCTACCCTAACAGTGTGGGCCTGGGTTCCGTCTGATGGAAGGGCCTTACATCCAATCAGAGTAGGGATGATTCCACCCACACTGTTTATGGCAGCATATCTTGTAGGTCACAGGGTTTGTAGCTGGGTTGATTACCTTTCTCTCAGTAGCCAGTTTGTAAACAAAGTTTTATTGGAACATGGCTTTGTTTGTTGAATGCATTACATGTCATTGCTCTGTACAAGACTACAGTTGGCTAAGTGGTAGAGACTTTATGGCTCCATGAACCTAAAATATTCCCTGTCTAATTTTTTTTAGAAAAATGTTTGCTTATCTCTGGTGTAGACTATTTTTAGTATATAGTGCAAAGGTGAATCTCAAGAGCCTTTTTAGAATTACAATTATTTTCTGAAGCAATTTGATAAGACAGGGGAATCTGTAGAGAATAATAGATTTACAAATTATTACTAAGAAAAGGAAGTACATATAATGAGTTAATCTGTTACATTCTGCCTCCACCAAAAAGAGGACTTAGTCAAATCAGGAGTATCTGCCCCTTTGTAGTAAGAAGAATCTGTTAATTCTTTGCTAAAAACCTTGATTTTTTTTAAAAGACAAAGCAACAACTAGGACTGGTGGGCACTAATCCTAGCAGCATATCTACCTAAAGAGGCTCATAACATGAAGGGTTGTCACGCATCACCAGGGCCAGCCCATGAAGACACAGTACTGAAGGAGAAGCAGTGAGGACATTCCTTCCATCTGGGTTTGCATTCTGCATAGTTGTCTACAGCCTATCCCCTTAGGCTAAAAAATTTGAAACATCCAGTCTTTTTATTCTCTTAAGTTTATTTTTTTAATATGTGTTTTATCTGTACATATATGTATGTGTACCACATGTGTGCTTGGTCTCTATGAAGATCAGAAGATTATATTAGCTCCCCCGAAAGTGGAGTTACAAATGGCTGTGAACCACCATATGAATGCTGGGAAACGGGTCTTCTGCAGGAGTAGCAAGTGGTCTAACTGCTGAGCCACCTCTCAAACTCTAAAACATCTAGTCTTACATGGCTTCTTTGAATGAAATTCTCTCTTAGTGCCCTAAATCCAGTGAGAAAATTTCAGTAGTCTTTAAGTTACTGGTCTTCAGTGGTGAATAGCAAATCATATGACCAAGCAGATGGCTGTCATCAACATATTGCAAGAACAATATTTGTAATGCTACAGCAGTTGAAGCCATATTTGAAGAAAAGGAGGGGCAGCTCTGCCTTATTAAAATAAACCTCTTTAATGCAGAAGCGAGATGCACCAAACTCTCAACTACTGCTAATATCTGTGTACCCCTACTGCATTAGACCTACAAGGTGCAGTGGTAGAAATATCAGAAAGTGTCTGGTATCTTTGTACAAGTATTTCACACTCAGAAGTTAGATCAACCAAAAGTAAGTTAGCACCGTAGCTGTCTGGTTCACTGACAGCTATCCAGAGTGTTTTGGGGAGGGTACGGCATCAGTACCGGCCATATCACTTACAAAACACTTACATCACTCAGCAAGACAAACAAACAAAAAGCAGTGATGTAGCCATCCAGTAAATATCAAAGAAAATTACATAGTAGGAAATACTCTAGAACTAGAATAAATAGAACAGAAACACCTGCTCCATGGGGTTTACATTTTAATGGGGAAGAAACTAGTGAATGTGTAATTTGATAATGATGACTATAAATATAGAAATAAATCAAGGTAAGAATGATAGAGATTTCTGGGTTGAGCATCAAGGACAGAGCAGTTGTTTACACTGAGCAGCCTTCATTGGCTCTGGCCTGTCACATTTGATAGGCAACTGAATCTATGTGCTGATTTTCTAAGCTGGAGCTTTTAAAATTGACTATATATATAATGGGTAGTGTAGTTAATATGTGAAGATGAATTCAGCACTTTGATTAGTACATAGGATGTGAATTCTTTATTTCTATCCATTTTAAATCACCAAAGCCGGGATTTTTTTAAAAAGGAGTAAATTCTTGCTGCTTCATTAGAAAAAAGTAAAGTTTTATAGTTTAATGTCTACTATTTATATACTTGTTTATATTTAGCATTTTTCATCATATATTATAGTGTATCAGTCCTCACAGTTTCCTTGATAAAATTTTTTTGATCTTTGTGAATTATATATGAGCTGATAGAATAGGAAAGATATCAGCATTTGTAAGAAACACAATTATATGACGTAACAACAACTAGCTTTCTTGTCCTAGAACATTTGAAGCCGCCATGTAAACATCTGTAAATGAACAGTAACTACTAGGACTTAGGAGTTTATTGTTCCTCATGTGCCTCTTGTGAGAATTAAGCCCTTTGAAAGAATCTTGACTTGAAGATCTCTAAATACTTAATTATATATCTTACAGTATGTTACGCAATTTGAGTCACTGAGTTCTACTCTTTTAACTTTACAGTTTACAACTATGATTCTTAGAATCATCTTTTTGGCATGTCCATGACTGCCTCCAACTCACTCCATATTCAGTAAAACAGGCTTCACACCTAGATCTGAAGTCTATAGTATAGTTGTGGGTTTGTTTTTTTTAATGTATCTTTAAACACTCCATTCCATGTATTAAGGTTTGTCATCCACTTTAATATTCTCTCTTGGCAAGGTGTCATAAAACTAATGATCTTAGAATTAGAATCACTTTTACACGTGTATCTATAAGCACTTCAGCACTCTTGAAGGTCTAGTCTACGATCCACGTGTAAAGACCTAAGACATTATTTTAGAGTGGTTACTATTAATATGTTTCATATTGGACTGCATAGAAGGTCAATACTTGCTTGCTGCTAAGCCAATGCTTGTTTGTATAGATGGAGACATAAAAATGAATGATAGCTTTGAAGATATGTTTGATCAGACAACACATGAAGAATATGAATCCTGTTTGGCACATAGCTTCTCCCAGGTACCGGGTGAGGAAGAACCTTCTGATACCACAAAGAAACCAAACAGTAAGTCCTTTTTCTCTTTAATTGTATATTTTCTATTACACTGAGTTCACTAAATCATCAGACTAGTTAATAGAGGATTGATTAGAAATATTAACAGAAGCTTCCTGTTTCTTATATAAATTTTTTTCAGTTATTAAAAAAAATTGTGTGTATGTGTGTTTTGCCTGTGTGTATGTGTCTGTACACTACGTATGTGCCTTGTGCCCATGGATGCCAAAAGATAGCATTGGATCTCCTGAAACTGCAGTTACAGAAGGTTGTGAATCACCATGTCAGTGCTGGGGATCAAGCCTACATCCTCTAGAAGAGCAGCCTTCTCTCCCAGTTACTTTTTTATTTGAAATAATTTCAGACTAATGGAAGAATTAAAAAGAAGTTCAGGGTGTTCACCTATACCTCTTTTTGAGCACCTCTTTATGCAAACATTTTACACAACTTAAATATTTATTAGAACTAAGAAATGAATCTTGGTTTGGTAGTATAAATTCCCATATACATATATATATAAAGAAGTTTACATACTGTCTTAGTTAGAGTTTTACTGCTGTGAACAGACACCATGACCAAAGCAGCTCTTATAAGGACAACATTTTTTTTTTTTTTTTTTTTTTTGGTTTTTTTTTTTTTTTTTTGGTTTTTTCGAGACAGGGTTTCTCTGTGTAGCCCTGGCTGTCCTGGAACTCACTTTGTAGACCAGGCTGGCCTTGAACTCAGAAATCCTCCTGTCTCTGCCTCCCAAGTGCTGGGATTAAAGGTGTGCGCCACCACTGATCGGCTTAAGGACAACATTTAGTTGGGGCTGGCTTACAAGTTCAGAGGTTCAGTCCATTATCATCAAGGTGGGAACTTGGCAGCATCCAGGCAGGCATGGCACAGGAGGATCTGAGAGTTCTACATCTTCATCTGAAGGCCACTAGCAGGATACTGGCTCCCAGGCAGCTAGGACAAGGGTCTTAAAGCCCACACCCACAGTGACACACCTACTCCAACAAGGCCACATCTCCCAGTAGTGCCACTCCCTCAGCCAAGCATATACAAACCATCCCTTATAGGTAGTAAAAGTGTGAGAAAGTTTAATTTATAATTGTAGTGTAGTAGGAAGAAGATTCACAGAAAATTTAGACCCATTTTTTGCTCTGAGCACTTTGCTAGTGTTCTGTGGGCAGTATGGCAGTAAAGAGGGCTCCGCCCACTTAGAACTTTTAGGAAGGTAACTACAGTTGCTAAGTACCTCACATTACATTTAACACTGTCCATCTCAAAATTTCTTCTCGCTAACTTTTTTCACTTTTTGGTTTCTAGCACTTCTATTTCCCAGAGCATTCCCTCACATGGCATTTTTGCTCACTGCCTTCATAGTCATTACTGAAAATAAGTCCAAATCTATATTCCTATGTTTGACTTCTGGTGAATCCCAGTCTGCATTTGTGAATAATTGTTAGTTACCTTTACAAATGTCTGAGCCATATTCCATTTATTTCTTACCAAGTAATGTTTTCTTTTCAACCATAGGGATAAATTATAAATTCTCATTTTCATAACTCACATGCCAAAGTTCTAACTGATTTCCTTCATAGGAAAAAGAAAATTTAGGGAAATATCAAAAGCTCACTCTGACAGATTTTTATTTGCTAGACATTTGAATGGATCTATTAGTAAGAAGTCAGTATATGTACACTTTGAGAAATCAAGAGTAAGAATATAATTTGAGGACAAGAAGTTTACAGAAAGTAGATACTCCATAAAGCCATGACACTGAGTGAGATACCAAGGTGCTGAAGCAGAAAAGTACTTGAGACTTCTAACCTCTGGGATACAGCAACTGAGGGTTTTGGTTGTGAGCCTCACCTTAGTGGCAGAGTCATCTCTCTAGCCCAAAGGATATAGCTACATAAAGTAAGCTAGCTGAACCAGTTATATGGCTCCGTGGGTAAAGGTGCCTGTGGCTGCACCTGACTACTGAGTTCAGGCCTTGGGGTCTTCATGTAGAAGGAGGGAATCAACTCCCAGGATTTGTTCTGTTACCTCCACAGTCATGGTGGTGCCACAAACATGTACACACACAGTAAACAATACAATATGAAATACAAGAGAGAGAACAAACATAGATTAACAAGCAGCAAAAGGAATTGAGCTGATGCTCTGGGCACGAGTGAGGAAGGAGATAGTTGTTCTAGGAAGCAAGGGAAGATGTGCTGTATACTCATTGTTCTCTTCTCCCCAGAGCCCCAGACTGGGTTCCTCTGGGGCATCTTTATAAGCATCTAGACCCTGATACAATCAACTTACAAATTTTTGTTTTTCTTTTCCTTTCTTTCTGTTTGGCTGGTTGGTTGGTTTTGATTTGGTTTTGGTTTTTGGTTTTGTGAGACAGGGTTTCTCTGTGTTGGCTGGCTGTCCTGAAACTCATTATATAGACCAGGCTAGCCGTGATCTCAGATCTGCCTGCCTCTGCTTCCCAAGTGCTGGAATTAAAGGCATGAACCACCACCACCCAGTACATTTTTGTTTAACTACCCCAGATTTTTTATGTTCTCCTGACTCTCCAGGTTTCATTATCTGTCCAATACCCATTTACCCAGGCACCAAAATAAGAAACGTGAGAATCAGTTTTTACATAGTTCATTTTTTTATTACTAATCAGAATTAAATGTCATATATTATTTGCAGCTATTATCATTGTTTTGTGACAGACACACGTCATAATAAAACTCTATGAACATCAAACTCATAATAGTATCAGAATAAATCACAGAATTATAAGAAAATGTATGAAAACATAACAAAAAACCCAGGATAGCAAAAGCTATTCTCAACAACAAAAGAACTTCTGGGGGAATCAGCATCCCTGACCTCAAGCTGTACTACAGAGCAGTAGTGATAATAACTGCATGGTATTGGTACAGTGACAGGCAGGTAGATCAATG
>CM052715.1:2023587-2040355 GCA_028551405.1 Uromys caudimaculatus
ATTTTGCTTTACAGTATCAGGCCTGTAAGGCTCTCTGCAGCATTAGAGGCATCAGATACAGCTGTTCAAAGCTCTGTTTGGATGAGCACAGATTCCACCTGGAGGAAACCAGAGCCAGGCACAGCCAGGGCACTTCCCTGGGAAGCTTTTCTTTGATGTCTTCCCACTAAGGTCAGATGTCCAGTACTTCCTGCTGCCTGAGGCCACATGGTAGAGCCTGCTGTGCGGCTCTCAGAACAACCCTGTTACCATTAATGCTATGCTCACCCACAGTGTTGTGTTAGAATTGCGCAGGCCAATACAGTTCCATGTGGGGTTTATTGTGGGGGAAGAGGGCAAAGGTGGTGGCAAAGACAAAGGGGAAAGAGAGAGAGAGAGGGTGGAGGTGAGAAGGGTCTGCCTTTTCATTTGGGTTGTGACATAGCCACTCTCAGGTAAAGGTGGGAAGGTGAACCAAGTGGATTCTGGGAATGTATGTTGGTTGCCATGGCAACAGATGCACGGGTCCCTGTCACCTACGTGTGATGTCACTGGGTTTGGAGATGATCTGCAACGCTGCGTCCCGATATCAACACACAACGCAACCACAGAAGCCTAAAGAACTAACTGTGGGTGCCCTCAGGCTGTACTGCTGCCTGTCTGGGCAATGTTCAGACCTTCGGCTGCATGGGGAGGAGTTTGTGCCTCAGTTGTCAGACATTTTCCTCTTCTTTCCAACATTGCACCCTCAAGAAAACCCTTTCTTGAAATTCTCTTCTTCGTGGTAGCCAGTACATGAGCAATGGGTCACCAAAGGGTAACTGTTCAAAAGTGAGATGATTTATCAGGTAAAGGGGCTTACTACAAAGCCTGGCCTACTCACGTTTAATCCCTTGGGCCCACATTGTAGGAGAGAACCAAATCTTTTCAAACTGTCCTTTGAGCTACGCACACACATATCTCACACACACACACACACACCACATACACACCACATATACACACACATGCACACCATGTGTACATACACACACACCACACTATACACACACACCACATATACACACACCATGAACACATACACACTACACACATACCAAACACATGCACAGCATGTGTACATACACACACACACTATACACATACACCACATATACACACACCATGAACACATACACACTACACACATACCACACAAACACATGCACAGCATGTGTACACACACCATGAACACATACACACTACACACACACTGCACATACCACGCACACACCATGCACACACTACACACACACACCCCACACACGAATACACATTCACATGTAAAAATATGTATGAGAGCTTATGTTTCAATAAGAGACCCTTATGGGTAAATGAATTAAAAAGAAAACTGTGTAGGGGCGTTTCAGGCAAGCCTTAGCGGCAGATGGGTGGTTCTGGAGCTGCTGAAGTGGCAGCAAGTGCCCATTGAGCCAAGGCCAAGTCTGAGGAAGTGAATGATGAAATTATCAGAGGGAAGAGACAAAAACGTTGTGTGTCAGTCATTTATCTCCTTGTAAGATGAAAGTTGTCAGTTTAAAAAATGTTAGTTTCTCATAAATGAAAAATATACATTGTCAAAGGACAACTAGAACCATGGTATCTGTTTCTGTTTATACAGCTGATTTCATAGACAGCCATATTTTTAACACTTCCATTTTATTCTTCCTCGTGACGTTGGGACATTACTTATGTAGGGTATATTTTAACATTTGAGGGACAGGTCCCCAAAGCTCCCCACCATGCTATTTTTCTGATTAAGGTCTCCCCATCTTCTGTGCAAAGATGGAGGGAGTCACAGGCCGGGGAGCGTCCCGTGGCAGGGAGCATCCTTCGATAATTCAGCAGTTGTGTCATTTAACCCGGCTTCCCCTTCACCCTATCTGGAACAAACGGATTCAACAGAAAGGTACACTTGAGGGAACAGGCAGTACTGCTGCTTGGACACCCTGTACCTGAAATGCACACCTGTCCACTAGCAGAGCTCTCTGTACTGCTGCGTCTGCTGAGGGTCAGAGTGGCTCTCCTTTCAAGCTCTGAATTATGAAGCAGGGCTGTGCATGATTTAGAACATTCCCTCTGTAGGTGTCTCGCTAATTGTTTTTGTTTGTTTGTCTATAGACAGGTTTATTTTGGCTCATGGTTCTAGAACTGCAAGGACTAGGGAGCTCCTCTGAAGGTGGCCCTTTCATTGGCAGGTTCCTGAGTGGCACAGGGTATCAGATATCAAGAGACATGAAACATGCCTGTGTTTGTGTGTAGGTATTGTTCTAAAAGTGTTAATTTGGCCTTTCAGTTTTCATATAGACTGTGGTGCTTTGAATATGTTTGGCCCAGGGAGTGGGCACTATTTAGAGGTGTGGCCTTGTAGGAGTAGGTGCGGCCTTGTTGGAGGAAGTGTGTCACTGTGTGCTTTGAGACCTTCCTCCTAGCTTCCTGGAAGTCAGTCTTCTGAGTGCCTTCAGATCAAGATGGAGAACTCTCAGCTCCTTCTCCAGCACCATGCCTGCTTGGACACTGCCATGATTTTTGCCATGATGATAATGGACTAAACCTCTGAATCTGTAAGCCATTCTCAATTAAATGTTGTCCTTTATAAGGGTTGCCTTGGACATGGCATTCCTTCATAGCGATAGAAACCCTAAGACACAGACTCAAGAAGATTGCCACACCTGTCTGTATTCTCTGCTGACTTTGTTGTGAGTAAATAAGTGATTAGTTAATATCAAGTAAAATCTGCTCTTCAAAAGCAACAGCATTTAAAATTACTCTGGCTTAGGAATGCAAATAAATGCTCTATGTCCTTTCCCTACTTCCCTTCAGAAAGGAGGGAGGACCCAGGGTCTTGATGTAAGAGTCTCTTTGTGTAATGGACAGCTGAGCTTACCTGTGCCTGTGCCTCCTAAAGATATGCTAGTGTCTTGCTGGCTTCTCCTGCCTAGGCGGACCGCGGTCCTGCAGCCCCCACACCCCACACCCCTACTGGGCCCTTTAGGCTTCTGCCTGTGTGACCCTTTTCCAAGTAAGAAATATTGACCTAACCTCCCCCAGATTTTATCTGATCTTCAAGGTCCATCGGCCATTCAGACTTTCAGCTAACATCTCTACAGTAGTGACAATACTTTGAGAATGACAGTCTAATTACTGAGGTTATTATGCTCTAGGCACTGTGGTGAGAAGCCACATCATCTCATTTAATCCTCATAATGGTGTCCTGTGACAAGTGCAGAGTCATGCTACTCTTAGGTGGTGGCACTGCAGTTCTAGTCCTATTTTCTCTGAAGATGGTGATCGTCTACTCTCTACTTTTCTTCCACAGAGGGGCTATTGTGTAAGTGTAGTAGCTGGGAAGCTAGACGGGCTCCCAGGCCACACCATCCCATCCTTTACCCACAGGATCGCCTACAGGCACAACAGGCAATCTTGACCAAATTAATACAGAGAAGTTCTGGGTGGTCTAGACAAACACTCACTCTTTTGGCTCATTATTCATCCAACAAGGTATGTTATAGCCTAATATATTCAAACACTTCATTGGCCTGCTAACACCTTCTCTAGGAGTTTCTTTTAGTTTAAAATATATCATAAACATATGTAAAATTTGATAATTTGGATATCATGGAGTTAAGATGTGCTGACCAATTGACTCAAGTTTTGTGGTAACTCATGTGAAGGCTTTTGCAACTATTCTAGGATAATATTAATGTGAAATCAGTCAGAAAGATTGGATCTTTGCATAAATTTGTGGCTTTCGTCTGTTCACTTTTTGAAATAGGGTATGCAATCTTGTCTGGTCTGGAACTTGTTAATGTAGACCACACAGGCACCAAACTCACAGAGGTCTGCCAGCCTCTGCCTCCTGAGTGCTGAGACTGAAGGTATGTACCACCTCGCTCAGCTCTTCTGAGTAATATTTTGTGAAATGTAGTCTACCTACATCTATTCACAGAACCTTGCAATTAATACACCACACATCCCTAGTATATTTTGTGAAATAGAAGCAAAACCCAATTGCATTTGCTATCACCAAGATGCGTGTAAGTCAAGATTAGTGAGCATGCTTTGAAATTTGAGCTACTTACATGGTAAGTACATTGCAAATGATTCAACTTGGTTTTGAAATTGCTCTTGCTTTTTGTCAAGATTTTTGATGCACTTTTATAGAAAATGGTTTTGTGATACAAGATAAATTAAAACAAAAAGCAACCAGCCAACCCTTTCATTGACAATACTTACCCATATGAATCAAGGTACCAGCATACCAAAACAGCTACTGAAGTTGACATAACTCTGTGGCTGTCGTTTGTAGCTTCAAATTTCTAATTTACCAGAGTAAACAAAAGAAAAGACAATCGCTCTTGCATTCCTAAACAGTTTATTTATTATGTATTATGCTAGTTCTAGCATTAAAATTTTTAATCTTTGATACTGTGAATCTGTCAACCAAATGCATGCTAGTAGGATATTTTTGCAGAGCCTAAGAGCTAGCTATCATTTGTGAGGTCCTTGAGCATGAGTCTAACTTTCTACAAAATCCACTCAGTAAAATTTCTGACAGTGTTAACTGTTTCCCTGCTCTTCTTTTCTCCTTTGTAATTGTGCATTTTTAAAAATAATAATTAAAATGCTATTTTCTAGGCTAAAACTTTAGAAGCCAATATTATCATCATCTTATAATTTCACATTATAAATATGATTAAAATAAATTAAATCACTTTGTAAAAACATTATACAATTGGAAATTATTTCTGACAGATCAACTTTTACAGTTTTATAGGCCATTCATTTTTTCTCCTTTGAAATGACAAAGGAAAGTTGACTTCAGTCAAAATAGCACACAACCTAATCTCATAAATCACACACTTAATGTTACTTATTTTCAGTAGGTTTTGAAAACCTTACTACTGTTACACTCAACTAGAAATAAGTTGACAACTCCTGATTAAATTCAGAGAAAATAAATATTAGTCTTCTAAAATATACAAAACTCACCTCCTTAATGTGACCATAAAATTGAAATACCTCCAATGTTCTCCCTTGAAGATACGTTGGCTTCACTCTGAGCAAAGAGCACCATTTCTTTGCCTTTCCCAAGGCCATTACACGGAGATTCATCAGATACTTGTAATACTTGCTGAAGTTACCCCTTAAATATTTCTATTTGACCAGCACGAAGTGTCCTTCCTTATCTTTTTTTTTGATAACCTTTGGTTGAAAGTTGATTTTATTTGATATTAGAATGGCTGGCTACTCCAGCTTGTTTCTTGGGACCATTTGCTTGGAAAACTGGTTTCCAACCTTTTACTCTGAGGTAGTGTCTGCCTTTGTCACTGAGGTGTGTTTCCTGTATGCAGCAAAATGCTGGGTCCTGTTTACCTATCCAGTCTGTTAGTCTATGGTTTTCTATTGGGAAACTGAGTCCATTGATGTTAAGAGATATTAAGGAAAAATGATTGTTGCTTCCTGTTATTTTTGTTTGTGTGGCTATCTTCTTTTGGGTTTGTTGAAAGAAGATTACTTTCTTGCTTTTTCTAGGGTATAGTTTCCCTCCTTGTGTTGGTGTTTTCTATCTATTAACCTTTGTAGGGTTGGATTTGTAGAAAGATATTGTGTAAATTTTGTTTTGTCATGGAATATCTTGTTTTCTCCGTCTATGGCAATCGAGAGTTTTGCTGGGTATAGTAGCCTGGGCTGGCATTGGTGTTCTCTTAGGGTCTGTATGACATCTGCCCAGGATCTTCTAGCTTTCATAGTCTCTGGTGAGAAGTCTGGTGTAATTCTGATAGGTCTGCCTTTATATGTTACTTGACCTTTTTCCCTTACTGCTTTTAATATTCTTTCTTTGTTTAGTGCATTTGGTGTTTTGATTATTATGTGACGGAAGAAATTTCTTTTCTGGTCCAGTCTACTTAGAGTTCTGTAGGCTTCCTGTATGTTCATGGTCATCTCTTTCTTTAGGTTAGGAAAGTGTTCTTTTATAATTTTGTTGAAGATATTTACTTGCCCTTTAAGTTGGGAATCTTTGCTCTCTTCTGTACCTATTATCCTTAGGTTTCATCTTCTCATTGTGTCCTGGATTTCCTGGATGTTTTGTGTTAGGAGATTTTTGCCTTTTGCGTTTTCTTTGAGTGTTGTGTCAATGTTTTCTATTGTATCTTCTGCACCTGAGATTCTCTCTTCTATCTCTTGTATTCTGTTGGTGATGCTTGCATCTATGACTCCTGATCTCTTTCCTAGGTTTTCAATCCCCCAAGTTGTCTCCCTTTGTGATTTCTTTATTGTCTCTCTTTCCATTTTTTAGGTCCTGGATGATTTTGTTCAATTCCTTCACCTGTTTGGTTGTGCTTTCCTGTAATTCTTTAAGGAATTTTTTGTTTCAGGGCTTCTAGCTGTTTACCTGTGTTCTCCTGTATTTCCTTAAGGGAGTTATTTATGACCTTTTTTGCCTCGGACTTCGGGGGTTCAGCGGGAACCTGGGGAGGGGGCGAAAGAATGGGGGACAAGAGATGGGAAGAAGGAGAGCAAGTCGTGTATTCTGATCAAGCTCTCAAATTTTATTTCAGGGCAGTAGCTTATAAAGGCAAGCAAGCAGGGAGGTTACACATGGCCCAAGGCTAACCCACTATCTAGCTTCTAGGAAATACCAGCCATTCTTTCAGTTCCTGGAACCCGAGACTGCCTTTCCTTCCTTCCTTCCTTCCTTCCTTCCTTCCTTCCTTCCTTCCTTCCTTCCTTCCTTCCTTCCTTCCTTCCTTCCTTCCTTCCTTCCTTTTTGAGACAGGGTTTCTCTGTATAGCCCTGGCTGTCCTGGAACTCACTCTGTAGACCAGGCTGGCCTTGAACTCAAAAATCCACCTGCCTCTGCCTCCCAAGTACTGGGATTAAAGGCGTGCGCCACCACTACCAGGCCGCCTTTCCTTTCTTAACCTTGCACTTTAACTGACTAGGCTTCTCAGAACAACAGGTAATTTCATGGGTTTAGCTCCTGGCATCCGGCTATTATGTATTTTCTATTTTATTCGTCCAAACTCTTTGCTTCATTTCAGGCATTTCCTATTGACTTACATTTCAATGTCCTAATTTTATCTTTCATGTGTGTAATCAACTGTTAAAGCCGCCCTTCAGGGTCCCCGTGATCATCTTCATCTTTGCCTAGGTCTTTTACTCCAGAAGATATTTATTTTTCTGCTATTTCCTGTTCTCATAGAAATATTTCTAAGCTTGTTCCATACTAATGATTTGGGAGCTTATTAAAAAATATAAGTATTTGCTGGGCAGTGGTGGGGCCCACCTTTATCCTAGCATTCAGGAAGCAGAGGCAGAGGTAGGCAAATCTCTGAGTTTGAGGCCAGCCTGGTCTACAGAATGAGTTCAAGGACAGCCAGGACTACACAGAGAAACCCTGTATCACAAAACCAAAAACCCCTCAAGACACACACACACACACACACACACACACACACACACACACACACACCTGTGAATGTATCTTCAGCTACATACGTGTGTGTGTGTGTGTGTGTGTGTGTGTGTGTGTATGATTGGTTCTAATGTTATTGTGTTAATTCAGCTTCCAAAATCACAGGAGACGCTGACAGTCCCTGCCCTTAGTTGGTTCTGATTGGTAAATAAAGTTGCCAGCTGCCAATGGCTGGGCAGAGAGACAGAGGTGGGACTTAAAGGATTCCTGGGAAGAGAACTGAGGAAGGAAGAAGAGGGGATTCTGCCATGAGGAGGGCATAGGAGACAGACCATGCCAGAAAAGTGCAGGAGGGAGAGATAGTTGACTTGTAGGTGCAGGAGGAAAGCCGTCCCAGAAGGGCTGCCCAGCAGGGGCCAGGGCAGCAAAGATAAAATATAGATTTAGTTAATATTAACTCAGGAATATTGGAGGGGAATGTCTGTTAGCCTCATGGAGTTAGAGAGTGGCCCAACCATTAGGCTGTTTAAGATATTTAAAATATAAGGTTGTGTATGTTTGTCTTTCTTTTGGGAATCCAGAACATTGGGGTGATAGCAAGAAGTGTGCGTGCACTCCCCAGGAAGTATAGAGCCAATTAACTTATTACTATGGCAACATATATACATAATATACACACACGCACACATATATATATAATATATACATATGTATATGTATGCACACACACCTGTACATACATGTGCTCAGGCTATCCCTGAGTCAGAGTTCCTATGGAGGGGTGTCTGAGAATCTATACTTACTAAGCTTCTGAGTCATTTTTATGATTAGAGTTTTGGCCCTCACACCAGCAACATCAGCTGGACATGTAAATAATAGAATATTAGGGTTCAAACCCAGCCTGATGGAATCTGAAACTTTGAGGTGGGGTATGGCACCTTTTAGGTTATTCTAGGGTAAAGCCTGGATACCACTGAATGTCTTAGGTCTATCTTTGAATTTGGCTGCACACCAGAACCATTTACAAACTGTAAAATAACACAGATGTCTGGATCCTTCTCTTAGATACTCTGATGAAGTGTGGGGATGGAGAGATGGCTCAGCAGTTAAGAGCATTGACTGCTCTTCCAGAGGCCCTGGGCTCACTTCCCAGCACCCACATTGTGGTTTTACCCAACTGTAAGTCCACTTCCAGAGGCTCTGAGACTTTCCTTCTGGCCTCTAAAGGCAATGTGTGCAGCTGGTGCACTTACAAACATGCAGGGGAAACACTGAAAAAGAAAAAAGATGGTGAGGCTAGTGTAAGACACGACCTGCCACCTTTTTATATTTAACTAGCCTTATTAATTGGGTTTATTAGGTGACGGGGTAAATGAATAAAATAAATTTATGTCATCAAAGTACCACTGTGTGTACAGGGTATGGTGGTGAATGCTTCTAATCCCAGCACTTTGGAGGCAGGGAAAGGAGGACGAGGAATTCAGGGCCAGTTTCAGCTAGATAGTGTACAAAGCTGACAACCTGCATATTGAGGCTCTATGTAAAATTTAGTGCAAATAAAGGAAATCATGGACTTGAAAGGCTTTTGTCTGAACTCTTATATCACAAGTCCAGGTTGAGGGCTTCTCTCACTAACAGGTCGACGGAGTTGTACTCAGTACTAATACCTGCAGCTAGATGGGGGAAAGAACAGACAGACATCCCGGATGCGCCACATTCTACCTTTAGTTTTTTACAATCACTAAATCTTTAGGCTACTGTTAATCCATCTACAGTGTGAGGCTGTAACTAAATTCTTGCTAAGGGTCTTGAGAAGGTTAGCATTTCATCTCCTAAAAGACTGTGCTGTTCTTTTCTCTGCTTCTCCAGGCTAACAAGATAATCTGAGTTCTGATTGTTTTTCAGTTGTTAGGCACTCAGCTTGGATTTCTTTGGACTCTTAGGTGTCTTCTTATGTCTGCCTTTTCTCACTGGGTATTTGGAGCTCTTGTGTTTCTTTGTATCTCAAACTTCAAGCAAACATTTTCACTAAGGAATCATACACCCAGTATTCTATTTACCCACACAGTTTCTTTTGTAGTTACCCAGCTACTTTCTAATATTTCTCTAGGAACAGTTCTCTTCTGCCCTCTGCTGGTGTGATAACAGGTAACAACTTCATGGATTCTGTTAGGCTTCATGTTAAACTTTGCTTACTCAGGAACTATTCTAGTTGCCATAAAGATGCTGAATCTTTTAAATTGGTAGGTCTGTTGAAAAGACAGCTGAAGCCGGGGATGGTGGCTCACACCTTTAATCCCAGCAGTCAGAAGATTCAGTGAGTTCAAGGCCTGCCTGGTCTACAAAGTAACTTCCAGGACAGATGGGGCTATTACAGAAAAACCTTGTCTAGGAAAACAACAAAACCAACTAACCACAAAAAGATTTGGACTGGAGAGATGGCTCATCAATTAAGAACAGAGATTGCTCTTCTAGTGGACCTAGGTTCAATTCCAGCACCCACATGGCAGCTCACAACTGTATTTAACTTCAGGATTCAACACCCTCACACACCAATGCACACAAAATAAATTAAATAAATATAAAAGACAAAGCTGAATGGTAGATTATGAGATACAACTCAGATGTTTAGCTTGCAAGTGACATTTTTCCAAGTTGAATTCATGCTTGTGCAGGTGCCAGGGATAATGAATAGGCTACTCAAGACACGTGTTTCTTAAAAGCTTGCTTTTATGGTGGTGGGGGTAGGGAAGCTTTGTATTCTCTGTTTGGTTTTTGAGATAGGGTTTCTCTGTGTAGCCTTGGTTGTCCTGGAACTCAGAAATCCCCCTGCCTCTGCCTCCTGGGTGCTGGGATTAAAGGCGCACGCCACCACGCCCGGCTGCCTGTTACCCTGCACTTAGCACTGGCTGGGTAAAGGCCCGCACCACCACGCCCGGCTGCATGTTACACTGCGCTTTAGCACTGGCTGGGTACGGATAAACCCTTTGTAAATGCTTGCAAATGAAGTGGTGTCCGTTAATCCGTGTAACGTTATTCTTTTTATGGCTGAATTTTCTATAAAAGGCAATCTGAAGGGGAACCTTTGCAGTATTTTACAGTTTAGAGAGACTAAGATAAGAATGCCCCATGTGCTAATTATAGTTTAGACTCAGTTACTAAAACAATAGCCTCAAGCAGCCACCTCAGGTGGACCTTGAAAAACAATTTGTTTCACTGCTTAAGTGGTGTTAAGAACCGTTTTTGTTTCACACACTGTCCCTTACTCCTGTGACATTATTTTCTATATACATTTATGTATTCTTGATTAACTTATTTAAATAGTTGCTGTAGAAAATCTTAAGTTCTGAGGTTTAGTGAGAATATGTGTTTATCAAAGGCAGGAGTTTCTAAAATGTGAAGTGCTGATAAACAGGTTCTGCATATTTCCAGCATTTGAATCAGAGTTCTTCAACTTTAAAAAGCTTCTAAGCAACCTGAAATTACATGTGTGTGTGTGTGTTGGGTACTTCTATATTACAAATATATAAAAGCCCAATTCTATACCTTTAAAGAATGTATTTTCCTGAATGTAAGTCTGAACCATGTGATCATCTGGTGCCCATGGAGACCAGGATTTAGATCCTGGAACTAGATGATTATGGACAGCCATGTGGGTGCTGAAAACTAAATCCAGGTCTTTTGAGAGAGCAGTCAATGCTCTTAGCTCTCCCTCCAGCCTCTCTATACATTATCTTTATTTTTCTTAAGTTTACATTGGTGCTTTGTCTCCATGTATGTTTGTGTGAAGGCGTCTTATCTCCTGGAACTAGAATTACAGACAGTTGTGAACTGCCATGTGGGTGCTGGGATTTGAATCTGGGTCCTTTGGAAGAACAGCCAGTGCTCTTACCCACTGAGCCATCTCTCCAGCCCCCTCGACATTATCTTTTAAGTGTATGAGTGTTTGACTGCATTTATGTGTATCACATGCCTGCCTAGTGCCCAAGGAGCCTAGAGGAATCTTGTTCCCCTGGAACTAGAATTATGGATGCCACATGAGTGCTAGAAACCAAACCTGGGTCTTCTGCAAGAGCTCCAAGTGCTCTTAGCCACCAGACATAACTCTAGTTCCTACATACAATCTTTTAAAAGTCCAAGAGTGCACTGTGTCATGAACTTCCACTTGTGTGTAAATGCCTTTAGCTCAAGTTGCTTTGAAAAGTGTTTAGGGGGCTGGAGAGATGGCTCAGTGGTTAAGAGCGCTGACTGCTCTTCCAGAGGTCCTGAGTTCGATTCCCAACAACCACATGGTGGGTCACAGCCATCTGTAATGGGATCCAATGCCCTCTTCTTGTCTGTCTGGAGACAGCTACAGTGTACTTGCATACATAAAAATAAATAAATCTTTAAAAAAAGTGTTTAGCTTATTACTTCAAGACAGGGCTGGTCGACAGTAGCTAGAAGGAATAGTGGCATCAGTTTGTCCAACCTTACATGGGGTGACAAGATAAAATTTAAAGAATTACTAGACAACGGTCACACTATCATCACAGACAACCTTTCTTTGCTTAGGCTGCTTTTAAAAAGCAGAATTTCCTGAAGGCAACACTTCACGTGTGTGGAACCCTCTTTAAATGTAGAGATCTCTCAGACTCCTAGTTCCTGGATATGAACTCTGCTTCTGGTAGGAGGCAGCCATGGGCTCTTGTATACATGTGACATTTCTGGCCACTGAGGGGTGGGGTGGGGTGGGGTGGGGTGGAGGGAACAGGGCTTTCTGTAAAACTTTCTTGTTTTAATATTTATTTGTGGTTTTGAGCAGGGTCTCTTTATGTAGTCCTAGCTGTTCTGAAACTTACTATGTAAACCACGCTGGTCTCTTCCTGCCTTTGTCTCTGTACTGGGATTAAAGGTGTGAGTAACTACACCTAGCTCTATAAAACTTTATAAAGGGGACAAAAACAAATAGCATATGCTTTTTTTCTTTTTGCACAGAACATAAACCAGATTCTAGATACCACATAGCTATTTTACAGCTACAAAGATAAATGTTACAGAGTTTAGAAGCATAGAAAGTCAGAAGAGATCCAGGTGACCAGCTCACAGGTTATTTAAAAATTAAATAAGAAGCCAGCAGTGGAGGCTTACACCTTTAGTCCTAGCACTTGGGAGGCAGAGGCAGGTTCTGAGTTTGAGGCCAGCCTGGTCTGCAGGGGGATTTTCAGGACAGCCAGGGCTACACAGAGAAACCCCTTCTCAAAACACAAACAAACACACAAAACCAACCAACCAATCAACCAACCAAAAACCAACCAAAACAATAGCAACAAAAGAACTAAAAGAGAAAGTCCTATGTGAAGAGAACAGGTTTTGGAATACAGTGACCAAAAAGATAGTTAGTTATTCATACAGGAAACAACCAAACACTGGATAAATAATTATTAAAGGAAAGAAATGTGACGAGCAGAAACTACCACAGGGGAGTAAAAACTTGAGAGCCAAATAATGAATCAATAGATTCCTAGGTTAAGAAAGAGGATTTTCACAACCCTGGAAGATTTTACATATGAGGTTACTTGGAGCTTACTACAGCATTTTCTGTAGTCTTTTGTATTCTGGTTTACATGAAATACTGGTAAGATACGGGTTAAAGAAACATGTAGAAAAAGACACAGGCAATTGCCACAAAAATAGGTGGTACAGAATATAGCCAGTTAACTCGGTCACCACTCAGGGGAATAGAGTTACTAAAAGTCTCTGAGGCTAAACTCTAAGTTCCTTTATAACACTGGTCAATCTAGGACAGTCAGAGAGTGTATTTGAATATATAGGCAAAAACGCATCTAACAGATGTGGCTTGAAACTTCTAGAAAACATGGTGAAAAGAACAAATGATGAGCTGGAATACTGTGACCAGGTCAGAGGGCACACATAACTTAGAGTCTGCTGTGACCAGGTCAGAGGGCACACATAACTTAGAGTCTGCTGTGACCAGGTCAGAGGGCACACATAACTTAGAGTCTGCTGTGACCAGGTCAGAGGGCACACATAACTTAAGAGTCTGCTGTGACCAGGTCAGAGGGCACACATAACTTAGAGTCTGCTGTGACCAGGTCAGTGGCAATGCTTATGTAGAGGGAGGTATCCATTTCCTAATTGGTTCTTGATTGTGTCCATAAAGACGACGGAAGCTAATCAATCGCTAGATGAAGGGAAAAAGGACTTCTGGGTCCCAGGAGGAGGAGAAGGGAATGAGAGGGAGGGGGAAAGCAGGTGGTAGAGCAGAGGAAGCTGCAGACATGTCGGTTGTAGCCTCTGCCGTGGGCAGAGGCCAAGGAGGATGAGGCAGGATATTCTTCACCCAGCCATTGAGTTATCTGGCTAGTTTTAAAATATTAAGGCTGACTGGTGTTTTCCATCCATGGTAACTAAGGTAGGCAGGAGAAAGGGCACAGACCAGGGCGGTCGTTGGCAGTTTGGTGGAGCTAGCTGTGAGAGGTTGAGGGAGCTCGGAATGAGCTCTTGAGAAAGAGCAAGTGTGTTATTAAAATTACACATAACAAATGATGTCCAACGTGGTAGGTGGGAATCCACTATTTTAGGATTATTTAGGATTCTTGGATGGATCACACACAGTGATATAAGTCTAGGAGTGGGAGAATTGGTGTCTCAGCAAGTAGGGTGGAGTCACGTGGCTCCAGCATGCAGGAATCTTAAAGAAACTCAGGGGCAGGCTCAGCTCACAGGCTGTTGAGTTCCCCTGCTGTGAAAAGAGAGAAGATGGCTGCTCTGTGGCAGAGAGCCAAACAGTAAAAGCTGCTTGCTTCCTACAAGCAGGTAATCATAGCATTTCAAGTTTGGTTTAATTGTTTTTAAAAATAGAAAAGTTATAGATTTTGCCCGAGCCACATGTGGAATTCTTCCCACGGTTCAGAACTAGTGCAAAGAGTTTGGGCCCAGAAGCACGGGGAGATCCTGCTATGCAGACAGGCTGAGCTGGAGGTAGGCAGAGGGGAAGGGCTGGTGCCTCCAACAGGAGATATAGGGAGATTGTATGAAAAAAAAAATGCTCTAGGAAAGTTTTGAAAAGGTCTTGCAGGATAACTCATTTTCTTTGAAAATGGGCTCCTCGGTAATTCTGGGTAAAATATCCTGGCATGACTGGTTAGAAAAAGCCTAAGAATAGGCTCATACAGTATTTGTTTAGTTTACTTCATTTGTTTTGAATTGTTTTAATTATAAAAATGGGTGTGATTTTGAGTTTTGTGGTTACATTATTCCTCTGGGAGAGAAGTCAAGCTAAAGGTTATTCTGGTTACTGGCCCAAGGACATTCTACTTTGGGAGAATGGCTCTACTCCTGTGTTCACAGCATAGGAGAATACGCTCTGGACCCCTTCCAGAGTTATATGGACCAGATATGACAGAGGGAGACCCTCTGAAGAACTAAAAAAAAACTCAAGAGAATCAAACAGGACAGATATCTTGATGGTACTTAAATTCTGTTTTGAGATTTGTATATTTCAGAGTGTACAATGTTGGTGAGATTCATTCTTAGACATGCTGAACTGACCTACTTGGACTCTCAGTGTCATGGATTCCAGGTCGTCTTGCCTCATTCAACCTTTCAGACAGATCCAGTCAGAACTTAGACACCAGAGACTGAATAGTAATTGTTGGCTTGGCTTTCTTAAGGCCCAACCAAATCAACCATTTTCTCACCCTTCCCCTCCCCTTAAAGATATTTCATCATCCCTGTTCAGCAGGAAGAAGCCATGGAGAGTCATCAGCCCGATTCCCTGGGTTTGGGGGTCTGGAAATGGTTATTTTAAAAGTTGTCATTCTAGGGAATTTGGGAATGATGATTTTGAACAGGGAGGAAATAGGTAGAACTGATTGTGTAGCCATAATCTTAATTGGTAGAAATCTTTATAATTGACACAATGCTAAAACTGTATTTTCTTACATTGGAACATTTCATTGGTATGAATTTCTTATATTGATACAAATTTGGGATTAATATTGCTACCCTTAGAGAGGCATTGTGCCTATGTAACTCATCTAAGAATACGAGGCTTAGACCCAGCCCTTCTAACTGCTATTACAAACTGTTTTTAGTTGATTGAGCAATACAAGTTAAGGGCTAGATAACAAACTCATGGCTCTGAATTAATTATAAAAGGTTGTTTTCAAGATATTTCAATAAGAAATAGCTAAGAGAGGTTAAGGGTTAACAGTTCGATATACTTTATATAGATGGTCTTCAAAAGCATCAGAAATCCACATAATTGAAATTTAATATTATTTCATTATTAAGGGTCATTTGACTATGAGACATGTCTGCTCCTGCCCCTTCACAGTTCAAAGATTTTGAGTATCTTCACCTTCAGGCAAGGTTGCTTTTGTGGCAAGGCAGCCACTGGGCAGAAGTTGCCCATTTCATCTACAGACAATACTGTCCAGAGAAGGACACATGTTGCAGAATAGTTGATTACTGGCTTTGTCGACAGGGACAGTGGCCCTTCAACTTTCTGCATAATAAGTCAGATAGATGATCCTTGCCAGAAGGCCAGAGATGGATGCTCTTGTATTCTGAAAAATGGGGGACTGTCCAGATAGTCAGCTGTCTCTGCATTGGGTTAAGTTTGGAAGCTATGTTTCATGCTTCCTATGTTTTCAGGTAATATTTAGTTGTTCTCGGATTTTTTGACGGGGTTGAAAACTAGTTTTGTCCCATATTCAAACCCAAGAGAGTTTATAGAATGGATGATATGGTTTCCAAGTGATGTTGCAAGCTAAAATCTAAACATAATCCAGGAATAGAATTATAATTCTTTCAGTTAGGAAATATGGTAGAGTACTTTGTCTCATTGACAAATTGGTGGACTGGATGTCACTTGTACCTTATACTGTGTAATTTACTTATTTGTTATGGTTTTGTTCAATTTATATATGGGATAAGAGGTTTTTTATTTTTTAAATTGGATAGAAAGGGTGAGATGTAGGAGAGGTATTGATTCCCTAATTGGTTTTTAATTAATTAATTAATTTTTTGATACTTTATTTACATTTCCAATGTTTCCCCTTTTCTAGGACTCCTCTTTGCTAATTGGTTCTTGATTGTGTTAATAAAGATGGTGGAAGCCAATCGCTGGGTGAAGGGAAAAAGGTGGGACTTCTGGGTCCCAGGAGGAGGATAAGGGGATGAGAGGGGACAGGAACTTGGAAGGACCGTGAGTGGGGTTGAGGGGAGCAGCACCTCTCGCCCAGACCCGCCCGGATCTGCCGGGATCCGGGGCCTGAGAACCCGGGAACAGAAAGACTCCGAAACTTCCCGATCTCACTTGCA
>CM052715.1:2040855-2129718 GCA_028551405.1 Uromys caudimaculatus
GGGGCGGGACAACACACGTGCACACACGCGCGCATGCGCACACACACATACACACGCACAAATCTGCACTTCTAATAACTTCCCAGGAGATGTTGATGCTGCCAACATGGGAATAACAATCATAAAACTTCTGATCTAAAACTGCTGATTGTCCTGGAGCTCACAGACATCCACCTGCCTCTGCCCTCTGAGTGCTGGATTAAAGCATAAACCATCTCACCCGCTGACCTCAACTTCTTTCTAACAAGCTAGACCCAAATTCTTGGCGTTAGTGAGAGACTTGGATCGAGGGGGTGCCAGACTCTTTGTTCGTGTGTCACTTTAATTTCCATGTCTGTTTACTCAGTGCTTCGTTCGCTGGTGGACGTGAGAGGAAGGGAAGCAAACGACTCTGAAAGCCTGGAGGCAAGAGAGGCGCTGTGGGACAGGAGAGGCTGGTACTCTGAGAAGAGGGTGGGGCTAATCTCTCTGGAATCCTACTTAAAGGAAGAGATGGCCAAAGTGGTTTCTGCAAAGTATGCCTGTAAGAAGCAGCTAGAGAAGCAAGGGGACATGCTAAGAAGAGGTCCAAAAACCTTGGGAATGGAAAAGTTTCGTTTTCCCAGAGAAGCAGATTAGGCTCCTCAGAAGAAGCTGCTGACAATGGGCTAATCACTGATGCTCTGACAAAGGGAGAACAAGCTCGGAGATGAGTTGGTTCCTGGAATTTCCTCAAGGCCCCAATAAATAGAGTGAAATGAACATAACAGCCAATCAGAAACTGATCCAGGTAACTTCCCTGGCACCCACCAATGAAGTTTTAGATTACCTAACCCTAGCTAAAATTCCCCTAGTTTCCTATAAAAGGCTTGCATGCCCTTGTCTGGAGTTGCCATTTTGATGAATGGTTGTATCATCTCCCCCCACCCCCACGCTCCCGCATGCTGGTAATTTCTTCAGAAATTGTATACTATTTAAGTCTAGGGTCTTTTTTCCAGTGATTCTTGGACCTTACCATTAGGGGGATGGAAGAAAGGAGATACGTAATGCTTTGAGGGAGAACTAAAAGTCACATATCAGCATCTCTGTGATTCTGGAAGAGTCAAGGATGGGCACAGTAAACCAAGTGGACAAAGAGAGATTAACATATGTGACAAATAGAAGTTAACAGTGAACGCATTAAGGACAGACACTGGAGAAACCAGGGTGGCTCTTTTTTTTTTACTCAGTCTGGCCTCAAACTCAGTTTGGCCTCAAACTCAGTCATTCGAAGCTGGACTTGGCTTTGAGATCCTCCTGCCTCAGCCTCCAACAGATTATGGGTGTGCATGCTGATGGCAATGTCTTAGTGCAGGGACAAGGCAGAGGGAAGTAACTTTGAGCTTCAGTGAATTGTGGGAAACAGAGGGACTGGCTATGGGCCAGGGCCTGGTCAGCAAGGGTCTTACACAGATTCCTCAGCTTGATTATGCAGCTGCTTAGGGAGGAAAGCCACCATCACTTTGTGGGAAGAGGCCAGTGGTTTCTTTGTTGCTTTTTAATTACCTTCAACTCAAAGTAACCCTTCTGTCAAAGTGGTATATTTGAAGCTAGTATATTCTCCTGCCCTAAGAATGACTAAAAATTTGCTCAGCATTCAGCTGATACCTTAAATTTTTTATTAATTATTCTCATGTATGCATATATGTGACCAAGGAAGGTCAGAGGACAATTTGTGGAACTGGGTCTCTTCTTCCAGGGATTAAATTCAGGTCCCCAGGCTTGTGTAGCAAACTCCTTTACCAATGCCGAGCCAGCTTGTCAGTCCCCGACTGTGTTTCTCAATAAGCCTTTAGTTCCTTTCCTCTTCCATCCCTCACCCAGGAGCCTGGAGACAGGCTTCTGGAACCCTCAGCCCGCTCGCTGTGAAATCCTTTGCGTTTGAACTTTTTGATGAGAACTGTGTGATAGACAGCAATCTCTGTCTTTCACAGTCACCCATCCTGTATTTCTCAGCCCTCTGTACGCAAGCACCATCCTACCCCACACCAAACCTAAACGATTTCTTCAGTACCTGATTTGTATTTTCTGGACACAGAGAACAAACTCAATAAATGTCTCTAGAGCAGTTCCTTAGGGTAATTGTAAAGTGGAGATGTTCAAGTGACCCTTCCGATTTCTCCAGGAAAGGATGCAAGGTTGCTAGGAAACCAACAATGGGTGCTCACCACATCTACCATGAAAATGTTCCCAATGTAAAGCACTATAATTATATTGAGAAGAATTTTTAGCTACAATTTCGTTACCTTTTAAAACGTCAATTTGACAAATATCTATGGAACTTACACATGTAATGAACTTGGAAATCACAGATCCAATTATGCCAGTCCTTAGCTTTGAAGCCTACTTTCCCTTCTTCCCCTCCCCCCCCAAAAAAACCTCCACAAAATGGAGCCTAAGCTGTCTAATCTGAGCTACAAAGCCATCCTCACTTTACCCCTGCTCTCTCCTCACGTCCTTACCACTGTACCGCACTGCAGCCCTTGGGTCTTCCTAGAACCCTGCCTGCCCTCACCGCCCAGCCTCTTAAAGCACAATCTGAAACATACTATCCCAGGCTGAATGTATCTCGCACTTCTGTTTACTGATTCTTTGAGATGTGTATGCAGTCAATCGAGAAGTATCTTTTGGCCACTATGTCATTAGCAAGTCTTACTTTCCTCCTTTGTGGGCACAAGTAGTAACTGTGTGCCTCCATCCCCCTGGTTTCCCTTGGTGACAGAACTACAGCCACTGGTAATTCTTTTATTCCACACATTATGATCCTGGTGTAATAAGTACAGCGTTGAGAGTTTTAAAGTTTAAAAAGGAGCTGGTAATTACCCTGAGTGGTCCTTAAATCACATTTGCTTTGTTACCCAGTCATGCTCAGCACAGCAATGGGAGACAAGATCTTATAGCCAGACTTTGTTTAAGCTTTATTAAATTAGGGTCCCCCGCTCCCCCAGACGCTTCTTCTCAAAGGCATGGGCACTGTTTGAAACTCTGCGGCACCAGAAGGCTGATTCCTGAGGAAACAGATGTCTTCTCGGAATAATGTGAACAACCCACCGGCTTACTGCTATTACCTGTGCTGGTAATTAGGCAACTTCTGCTTTTCTTGAGAAATATACTCATGATCTACTCTGTATGTCTGTGCACAAACTGGCCCATGTTTCTGTGACCTCTGCATGTCATTATAGAGGTGATGGCAAGTTCTAGTGTGGTTATAAAACATCATGACCAAGGCAACTTATAAAAAAAAAGCATTTATTCCCCCTTACAGTTTACGGTCCATGGTAACAGAGCAAAGGCACAGTAGCAGGATCAGCTGAGAGCTCACATCTTGATCCGCATACAGGAAGCAGAGAGAACCTTGGGGACCACAAGGAGGCTTTGAAGACTCAAAGCCCACCCCCACCACGACACACTTCCTCCAATAAGGACACGCCAAACCGTCCTACCATCTGGAGACCAAGTATTCAAACATAGTTGCCTTCTCGTTCAAACCACCGCGGCGTTGCACACTGTGACCCATTTCCCCCTAACTCCTGCGTAGACGTTCCCTTGAATTGTAGCAAATTCTCCAGTATGAGCCTAAACTATAATCAGTTATATCTTCAGGGTCCCGTCTCAAAAACAGAGCCCCATTTGGGTATTTTGGAGAGAACTTACCAAATGGGTGAAAGATTGGCGTAGCAAAACAGTGGTATGGGGAAGCAGCAAAGGCTTCGACCCCAAAGGGAGGAGAAAGAGGTCTGATGGATCCAGGGACTATTGACGGAGTCACTCGGGGGGAGGGAGGGAGAGGAAAGTCCCATGACCTTCTCCTCTGTGATCCTGGAACACCGAGCGTCTCATTTCCTGCCTCCATCATTGCTCTGCTTCCTGGGGGCCCTGTCAGGCTCCCAGAGCCGCTACTCTCTGGGAGAGTGCATCCATGTTGATTGAGTCGCCACTGAACAGAGTTGTGTTCCATTTTCACCGAGCCAGCACCCTCGAGACCTACTCCCATGCGGATTCTCCAAGTTCCCACTGGGGCACACTGAGCAGAACGTGCAGACCCAGGACTCTTTCCTCTTCCAGGTCATGTGGAGACTTGACCTTAGAGACTCCTGAGGGTCCTGGATAAAGGACTCAAAACTTGAGCGTGGGATCATATTCTGTATTCATGATACGTCAAGCCAGAGGGGGCAAAGACCTTAAGAAGTCTGGTGCGTGCCTGAGATGGGACCAGAGGACAGGATAGGAATGCGTCTGGCAGGGGAAAGCACCAGGCGAGTGAAGCCTGCGCCTTTGAACCCCTGAGGTGAAGTTCTGGTCCCTAGCATGCTCTAACGTAGACATTCCCGTGACCCTCCTCACAGTCCCACCCCAGTACATCCTAGCAGAAGAGCTATCATGAAAGGTGCCCTTTTATCTTCACGAGATTGACTAACTTTATTTCTAATTGTGTTTTAGAGTTCTTTATGTTTGGTTTGGTATCTGTTTTATTTTGAAGACAGGATCCCACTTTGTATCGTAGGCTGTCCTTGAACTTCAGACCTTGTTGTGCCAGCCTCCAGAGGGCTTGAACTACAGGCACACGCCATTTCTTTGTCCTCTATTTAACTTCTGAAAATAAATTCCAAAAGAGAAATGGATGGTTCCCCATTAAAGCAACGTTCCATATTTAAATTTTAAGTGGCTCTACGGTTTAGCTCTAACAAATACCTTTCTTTGCAACATGTTATATTCAAACATCACCTCTTATTCCTGCCGCGTTTATCCACTAGGGGTCTTTCTTGGTTTGCTTCTGTGTTCTGAAGACCTTTCCAGTAAGTAAATTAAAATACTCTCCTTTTAATTGGAAGGGAGTTCTTGGTACACTGTGGGACTCTTTGGCTAGGCTGAGCACTTCTTATCTGAAGTCATTGCACAAAGCATTTAATATGCATTCCTGGAAATTCTTCTATGTGTTGCAAGATCTAAACCACCAAGTGCAATGGGAATCTGTTAAAAATAAAATAAAAAAGTACTTGGAATCAGAGAAAGCAACACAGAAAATCATATTCCTCGTCTTATTTACTGTTCTACTGCTGTGAGAAAACATCATGACCAAGGAAGCTCTTATAAAAAAAACAAACAAACAAACAAACAAAAAAAAACCAAAACATTTAATTAGAGGCTTGCTTACAATTGTAGAGAGTTAGTCTGTGATAATTATGATGAGAAGCAGACAGGCTTGGCGCTGAGATCCTTAAATCCTGATCCACGGGCAGACAGGCAGACAGAGAGATACTAGACCTGGCATAGGCTTTTGCAACCTAAAAGCCCACCCTCAGTGACACACCTCCTCCAGTAAGGCCACACCTCCTAATCCTTCCCAAGCAGTTCTACCAACTGGGGACTGAGCATTTAAATACATGAGATGATGGGGTCTATTCTCATTCAAACCACCATGCCTATTAGACATATGCTCAGTGAACTGATCCTCAGAAGCTTTTGTTTGCTCAATTTTTGGTGTCTGAGAGCAAGCCCAGGGTTCCATCACTCTAGCCAACACTCCCTGGTGGAGTGTTGCATGGTCCAAGCCCCAGAAATTCTTTTTGTTTTTTATTGGATATTTTATGTATTTACATTTCAAATGTTATCCTCTTTCCCAATTTTCCCTCCAGAACCCCCCTCTCCCATCCCTCCTCTCCCTGCTTCTATGAGGATGCTCTCCCTCCCAACCACCCACCCACCCCAGAAATTCTTAAACCTTTCTATGTTAAATATTCTTATTTATGTTGTAGGAATTCTGTTCTGTAATGAATATTCACTCCCTTTGCTGTTTTATAATAACCCTTTTATTATTAAAATAATAAATTATCACAAATAATAAAAAATAAGACTATACCAATACAAAAGTACTCAGGGCTAGAAGCATATACAGCTCAGTGAGAGAGAAGTAGCCTGGCGTGAGCAAGGCTCAGAGGTTGACCCCAGGACAGTTAAAGAAACAAACCCCCGACTCCATAATTCCACACTCAACAATGTTAACGTTCTGATTTGTGTCATCTGTGTTTCAAGCATCCATGTGTGCACTCGCAGCACACACACTTCCATGTCCTGCTTTTTCATCATTTATTTATTTTATCCATTTTTTTTATTTTGAGAAAAATCTCATGATTTTATTAATAACAAAATCAACTTAGAACTGGGTTACCTGGCCCTTCTCTTCCCATCCCCTCCCACTTCAAGATGTTTCTGTCTCTTAGTAGCCAGGGTTCTCTGGGGTCTACAATTGGCTTAACACACTCAAGCCTCAGGTCAGGCTTCCTTGCACTTTTTGCCTTTGGAGGAAACCCGGTCTTGCCTGCCCACCACAGCTGCCCCTTTCCCTTGCCATTCATGCACTGTGTCATTTTGTGGAGCTGTGTTTGCTTCTTTGCTGCAGAGTCTGACAGGTCAGGAGCTTTTACTGTGTCTGCTGGAGCCATGTCCGCACAAGAAGAGGCCGCCAGACACTTTCTCATTTATTTTGAGAATTTCCTCTTATTAAAAAATTTCGCCGGGCAGTGGTGGCGCACGCCTTTAATCCCAGCACTCGGGAGGCAGAGGCAGGCGGATTTCTGAGTTCGAGGCCAGCCTGGTCTACAGAGTAAGTTCCAGGACAGCCAGGGCTACACAGAGAAACCCTGTCTCGAAAAACCAAAAAAAAAAAAAAAAATTTCCCAGTTTGAAAAGAATACTCATTTTGATTGGCTCAAAATACTCCATTGTACAGCAGCAGCACTATAAATTTAGCAAATCATTTTTCTCTCATTAGATCACATTAACCTCTGCCTCAACAAGCTAGCATGCATTTGGTTTTGTTTTTAAAAGGAACATAACCCAGAAATTAGCATTTTCTGTTCTCTGCATCTACTGTTCTCCCTCCCTCTCACCCCCCCTCTTTCTCCCTCTCTCTTCCCTCTCTCTTTCTCTTCCTTTCTCCCTCTCTTCCTCTCTCTCCCTTTCCCTCCCCTCCCTTTCCTCTCTCCCTCCCTCTCCCCTCCTCCCTCTCTGTGTACCTTTGCTTTCATTTTATTTTTATTTGAACACTTTTTTTTGACATTCTCTAATTAGTTTTTAGCTAAATCTTATTCTTAAAATTGATTTACCTGTATTATTTGTATGTATTAATGAAGTATGGTGTAATTTTCACACGCATGTCATTTCTGATAAAAAAAAAAACAAACCTTTTTTCCACATACAACATGTTCCTCCCAGTCTTTCTTAGTTACTTTCTGTCTTCAAATCCACTTATTTGAAAAAGACTTATTTTATTTTTGTGTGTGTGCATGCATATGTGTGTAGATGCCCAGGGAAGCCAGAAGAAGGAGCTCCCTCTCCCCCTCCCCCTCCCCTCCCCTCTCCTCCCCCTCCCCTCCCTCTCCCCCTCCCTTCCCTCTCCCCCTTTCCCCCTCCCTCTCCCCCTCCCCTCCCTCTCCCCCTCCTCTCCCCTCCCCTTCCCTTCCCTCTCCCCCTTCCCCCTCCCTCTCCCCTCCCCTCCCCCTCCCCCTCCCCTCCCTCTCTTGGCTCCCTATTGGCATTGATTATGCAGAGACCATAAGTCAAGGCCAACATCAGTAGTCTAAGAGGACCGGCCAGGGTAGAGACAAGGGTGGTCAGTCAGCGAGACCAGCTGAAGAGGGAATCATACCAACCCTGAAACTGTTCTCTAGTTTTTAAAAATTTTGTTTTGGAGGGGGAAATGCCTGTTGTAATGTGACAGAGCCTGAGTTTTCACGCATCTACATCAGTCCGCATCCTTTTGCCTCTCCGCTTCTTCCCATCTCCCTTCTGCCCTCTGCTGGCCCCTCCCACCGGTCCCTTCTTTCAGGTCACAAATATCCTTTTGTCCTCTCTTGTCTCCCGTCCCCTGTAAGCATCTTCCCTCTCATAGCCTCTATATATTTTTATGTCATATGCATAATTATGCATGTATACACATACAATTATACCTATAATTTGTGTATGTATATATAAATTTAAGTAAGTATGTATATATATTTTAAGTTGTGTATGCATATATAAATTTACTGCCTAGATTCCATATATAAAATAAAACATACAATATTTTCCTCTCTAGGTTTGGCTTATTTTACTTAACATGATTCTTGCCAGTTCGATACACTTCCTTGCATCGATCCCAATTTTACTCTTCTTTACTTTTGAATAAAACCTCACATTGTATGTGATTCACATTTTCTTTATCTATTTATCTGTCCATAACATCTCTGCCTTGCCACTGGAGCCCTGTTTATCTCAGGTGTACAAGATTTTGCTAGGTTCTTAACACCGATCTGTATTCTTTCTATACACCCACCTCAAGGAAGAACTGAAGGAGAAGAGAAGTATTTTGGGAGGACACAAGGGAACGTGATGACTCACAGAAAGAACTGGCTCAGAAACTGCACTCACTGCTGCCCTGGTATCCACGAGACTCTGGATTCCATCACTGTCACCAGAGTAAAAGAGTTCCGCTCCAGATGAGGGTCACACATCCCAGCAGACAGAACAGTCCAGGGTCCAGGCATAGCATTCACACGGCATGTCCATTCGCTTTTAAAGAGTTGCCCCAAAGTAAGCACAGTTAAGTTTAACCAGCCAAAGGCCAGCAAGGCATCCCAGGATGGAGGAGGAGGAAGAAAAGAAAGTGGAGCCTGCCACATAATTGTCAAGTACATTTAAGAACAATCATAGCAGAACCAGCCTTGTTAGCATCTACCTGTAACTGGCTCAACATACCACACCTCATTTTCTAGTGTTTCGGTAGACAAAACAGCAATTTACTAATACCAGCGTGGTTCCAGCCATTCTCACCAGTGCCTCAGCAGCTGAATCTGCCTTTTCCAGATCAACAATCCAGCAACGAGTCAAACAGGGGGCTTTCCCAGCCTGGGGGGAATTTGTAGGGACTATCTACAGCGGCAGTTCTCAATCTGTGAGTTGCTACCCCTTTTGGGGTCACATATCAGATATCTCGAAGATTAGATATTTACATTACAATTTATAACAGTAGCAAAACCACAGTTATGAAGTAGCAACAAAATAATTTTATGGTTGGGGTCAGCATAGCATGGGGAACTGTTTTAAAGAGTAGAAGAAACATTAGGGAGGCTGCGAGTCACTACTCTAGAGAGTCTGATACACAATGACATTTGGATGCTGTTAAACTGAATTCCATTTCACCTCAGATTGACGATATGGACACCAGCTACACTCTGCAGACCATTGAACTACAGATAAACCAGACTGGTGTTAAAAATACGAAGTCCAGCCGGGCAGTGGTGGCGCACGCCTTTGATCCCAGCACTTGGGAGGCAGAGGCAGGTGGATTTCTGAGTTCAAGGCCAGCCTGGTCTACAGAGTGAGTTCCAGGACAGCCAGGGCTACACAGAGAAATCCTGTCTCGAAAAAAAAACAAAAACAAAAACAAACAAACAAACAAAAAATACAAAGTCCAAAAAGCTCTGGGAAAGGGTTCTTCTGCTGAAAAATGGAGCTTCTTATCAATTCTTGACTTGTCCACACAGTTTTATCCCAGAAGACAGAGGAAGCAGAATCAGTAGCTATGAGACTGTATCAAACGAAGTCTGGCCAGCCAAGAGCAATGGTGGCTGATACGGAAAGGTGTGACCTCATGTGTGACCTTAGCACTGGTGGCTTGTGTGTGTGCATATACGTATACAAGTGTATGTACACCTCTCTCTCTCTCTCTCTCTCTCTCTCTCTCTCTCTCTCTCACACACACACACACACACACACACAAAGGTACGTACAGTGAATTATGTCTGTGATATGCTTCACAGAGATGGTAGGAGGTAGCTAGATTTGAGCGTAGAAAGAACAGCACCATCTGTAAGTTGATAATTGTTTAAATAAAATGAAGGGCTCCACAGGGTTTGTTAATCCTACACTACTAGTGTAGGTGGTTAGCATTTCTCATAACGGGGAAACCAAGACAAAACAAACCTATGGTTCATTCTAAAGCAAGCTAAACTGAGAGAGTGACACAGAAACATGACAAGCTTTTAAAAGGGAAACTACCAGCAAATACACTAATTATCTTCCTTGTGGGAGAAAGTGTGTTTGGGGGTACAAAGGAAAAGCAGCATCTAAAACAGCTGACCTACCTGGGCGTGGCACAAAAACGTGATGTTTGGAAGCTTGTGGGGATGTTTTTATTTATATGTATTAGCAGCAATATTGGTTCTCAGTGGGTGGGTAGGGGTCAGGAATATAAAAAGTCCTTTTGACCAAGGACATGGAATTCTTCCCCTGTCAGGAATGTCCCAACAGAAAGCGCTGATGCGAGAGGAAACAGACATGCCACAGAGCCACTGGGTGAGCTGTTCCACCGCCTGCTCCTGAAAGCATGAGATCCACACGTCCACCGCCCTGCTCGTGAAAGCATGCATGCCACAGAGCCACTGGGTGAGCTGTTCCACCGCCTGCTCGTGAAATCATGAGGTCCACATGTCCACCGCCCTGCCCGCGAAATCATGAGGTCCACATGCGGGCGTGGCGCAGGAAAGAACAAATACCGCAGACCAACCCAGAACTGTAAGGAGAACGTCCACAAAGGCAAAACATGCCGTGACTCGACCATGCCCGACCAGAGGCTTGTCAAGACCAATATGTCACGGAGAAAATATTTGCAAGTCTGAGAAAGAGGGAACCGCTTGTCATAATCTAGGAAAGATTGCACTAACATAGTTAAAAGAGAAAAAAATGCAAGAGTGTCTATAGTCTGAAGTCACCATCGGAACGTAAGCTCCTCTCCCCAGGAAGGCTATGCTAGGGCCAGTTAGCTCTGAAAGACTCAACATCCCCTCAGACGCAGGGAGCAAAATTGCCTCCATTCCAGGACATTTAAAAACTCACTTGCATGTTGGCAGCGTAGTTACACTCGTTCAGCCTGAAGAACATAGCAAGAGCCTCTCTCAGTCTCTTCCCCAAATGTACATACTGATTTTGGAGGCACTACCTAAAATATCTCCTTTTCATTTTTAAAATTTGACTTCAAAAATTGTAAGGGTGTTCATATTTAATAATCTTCTTGGATCCCATATCCGAGAGATTTGGGGAAAGCAAGCACACAATGACGATGGCCTCCGCCACCTCTCCTCCCGTCTGAGGAAACATCTTTACCTGAATGGATTTAACTGGCATATGGTGTAATAAACCACAGAGCAAGGAGGCATATAGCCGTGGCGTGGAACTGGAGGGGTGTTCTGGGAGGAGGAGGCTCTGAAAACTGTACAGAGAGGGTGCACTGTGCAAAATACACCCGGAACTGGGGGTGGGGGTGAAGGGGTTCTGGTTGGCTGACAACTGGAGTTAGCCCTACCCGCCTTCCCTAGGTGACAGGTGCGTGTATCCTTGTCATGCCCCTCCCTCTGGCACTTCTGGGTTCTGGACGTTCACAGGTCTCCTGCTTCTGACTCTGCTGTGCAGGTCCTTAAGTTATCGCGATCCCCACCCAGCTTTTTGGCCACAAGCCACTGATGCCTTGGCCTGAAACAACCCAGCAAGCTGCTGAGCCCCAAGGATAAGAGAGAGAAGGACAGTCTGTTTACAGTCATGTGATTTTTTTGTCTTTTCTCCTATGCTTTAACAAATTCTTTTAAAATCGTTTTTTCCAGAAGGCAGTACTAAAAATGATAAAAAAAAAAAAAAAAAAAAAAATCTCTCAATGTATCATGAATGGTAGAATAATTTTGAATAAATGTTTACCAAAATATCGGTGGGTGAATTCTTAGCAATAATATGTTGAATCAACTTTAATAGCATTAATCCAAGACCAACAGGGTAGCTCAGTGAGTGGAGATGCTTGCCAAGCAAGTGTGGTGATCTGAGTTCAATTCTAGAGCCCACAGAGAGGTGACAGGAGAGAACCAACAAGTTGTTTCTCTGACCTCCAGACACATGCTTGTGACATACACGCACAGACACACACCATGTGCATGCACGATAATAAATTTAAAAACTTAAAATCATTAATCTACCATATCTACCAATAGTATCAATAAATAGTCTTAAAACAAGCCAGGTCAACGTCAGTCTACTAAATAACCTTGTGTGTGTTGGGACAGCGATATTCGTGGTAATCTGAAGGGGTGAATCGTTGTGCTCATTTCAAATGTGTTTTAAGACTTCCTATCACAGATCTTTTATCCTTAAGTCACTGCTAATCACAGTCCAGGAATTAAGAACACTTTTTCATCATTAAAACTGAAACTATTTCCTACAAAAATGTATTCTAATTATGTGTGTGTGTGTGTGTGTGTCACACACACACACAGAGGTGATGAGGAAGAAGTAGACCATTGTGCTTTCTCTTTATTTACTGCTCTGCCAACAGTGTTTGGCTTCTGAGGTTTGAGCTTATCTGCATTTCTGTTGGCATAGGCATGAATGCTCTGAGTGTGTGTGTGTGTGTGTGTGTGTGTGTGTGTGTGTGTGTGTGTGTGTGTGTGTATGTGTTTATGTGTGAGAGAGAGATGCTGTGCTCATTGGCACACATTTCTCATAAAGAAGAGCTCTTGTAAGGCTTTAAAAATTTCACAACATACAGACACTTGATAACAATGGCAGCGTTTCCTTGGGAAAAGCACCTAGAGAGATTTAAATTTTGTTTATTCTGTATAAAGCATCGAGAGGGACACGGGGACAGGTCTTCGGAGACAGTTTTCAAGGCAGTGGAGGAAGGACTGGACCCGGAGTGTCTGTGTGCTCACTGCTGAGTTTTTAGTAAGACTGTACTCAGCTCTTAGGTCTAAGGTCTCAGTCTCATTCTGGTCCATATTTTAAAGGACCCTGAGATGCTAATACCAACATAAATTGATGAAGACATTTTCCATACACTGAACTAAAACGATTCTCCTTTTCTCCCACAGAGCCCTGGTTGGACTCTGGTTCTGCAAATGCCACTCACGTGTCTGTTGACTAATTGTTACTCTAAAAGCAGATCAGAGATGACTGAACATGAATTATGAAGTGTAGATTTATTTTAACATCAAGTGCATGGAGCCCTATTTAAAGCAAATGTGCTTCTTTCTAAATTTCTTTTTTTAGTTTCTTAAAATTCTTCAGCTACATTTAGGGAATGTGTTGCCAGCTCTGCATGGTATACATATCAATTCTAAAAATATATGTAAATTATAAATATAATGTTAAATTTTAGAGCATAAAAACATAACTATCAGGGCTAGAGAGATGGCTCAGCGGTTAAGAGCACTGACTGCTCTTCCAGAGGTCCTGAGTTCAATTCCCAGCAACCACATGGTGACTCACAACCATCTGTAATGGGATCTGATGCCCTCTTCTAGTATGTGTCTGAAGACAGCGACAGTGTATTCACATACACAAAATAAAAATAAATAAATCTTAATTAAAAAAAAAAAAACATAACTATCAGGGCACGGTAGCATAGCACCAACCCCAGTCCTGAGGAGGTAGAGGCAGGAGGGTTGTAAGTCTAGACCAACCTTAGCAACATGGTGATTCTGTATACCAATGAAACAGGGTTGTAGCTTAGGGTTGTTGCTTAGCGTGTCTAAGGCTCTGCACCGGATCTCTGGCACCAACAGCCAAACAAATGTGGAGAATCTTGACTATGTATGTGCATAGATTTGATTCTGAGCACCATTCCCTGCTGGAAGTGGCTCCTACAGTGGCTGTAAAAACGAGCCTACAATGCAGGAACAGGTCCCTGAGCCAGGCTAGGAAAAATACTCCCTGTGTGTTGTCTAGGCCTGGCTGTTTGTCTAGCCACACCAACCCTGCCACCAGGTCTTTCTCACTGTTCAGAGTCAGCAGGACACTCCAAGGATGTCCCTGCGTCACAATGTTTCAGTTCTCATTTCACAAAATTCAAGCAAACATGTCATTGTTATCAAATAGTCTACTTAAAACCATTTTCCCTAATCTGTTTACCAAGAGAGACCAGAGGGAAGCTGGCCTGAATGAAGCCTGCTCCACGCCCCTCCTCCATTTTCATGCTTGTAGGCTGGCTACTTTTCTCAGCTTCAGAATTCCTTGGTCCTCAAAATACGACATTTGTAACAAGGTTTACTGTTTGCTTACTTCTCTATTTCTCCATTCTCCCCCCCCCCCCCGTGTGTGTGTGTGTGTGTGTGTGTGTGTGTGTGTGTGTGTACACAGGAATGTATGTATGTTCTGGGCATGTGTGAGTACACATGGAGCGTGGCCCACGAACATCAGGAATCATCCTCAATCATTCCTCCATCTTACTGATTGAGCAAGAACCTGCCAATCTGGCTGGTCTGGCCAGCCTGCTGTCTCTGGGGATCTCCTGTTATTTATTTGCCTTCTGAGTCTTGCAAGCCACCACTGCCTACCAGGAACTTGGGCACCCTATGGTGTCCCAACTCTAATTTTCACCCAAACTGGGCAAACATGTTAACCATTGAGTTATTCCCTATCTCAAGTCAAGGGACTAGACTCCACTTTCCCTTCGTTTTGCTCCAGAACTTCTAACCCTGTCTGAGAAGCTCACTGACAGGTGGCATCCTTCATGGCCATGACAATTAGAGACCAAACCCAGACCTTTGCTCACACTGGGCAAACATTCTACCACTAAGCTGCATCTCCAGGCTGGCAAGTGGCTTTTGCTTTAGGTAGCAGTGTGCTTTGTGCTTTGGAAGGCTTTCTTAGCTTCCTCCTCCGGGTTGCCAGCCGCTGCAAAAGCATAGTGACCCTTTCTTTGGTCATGGAAAATGAGATTGTGACTCTTTTTTTTTTTTTTTTTTTTTTTTTGGTTTTTTGAGACAGGGTTTCTCTGTGTAGCCCTGGCTGTCCTGGAACTCACTCTGTAGACCAGGCTGGCCTCGAACTCAGAAATCCACCTGCCTCTGCCTCCAGAGTGCTGCGCCACCACCGCCCGGCGAGATTGTGACTCTTGAAAGACCAGCAAAATCAGGCAGACCTATCTAAAGATGTCAGGGGACAGAGTGTGTCTTGTCTCCCACAACAGATTGATCATGCAGAGAAAATGTCATCCCATCCCGCTCTTCCCTCTGACATCCACCAAAATGTCTCACAGACTCACGTAATAGCGGTCATGGTTGATTTTTATACAACAGTGACTTCTAGAGAGTGTGGCCACATATTTACATATGTATTTTGAGATACCCCTTTCTCAGAGCTTTTGAAATATTTCCCAGAGAAGCTGGTTCTCACAGGTGTCTAATAGTGTGTGCTCAGGGCTGACCTGAGGTTTGCGGGAAGAATCAGGAGCTAATGACTCTGCAACAGATGCGAGCCTTGAACTTGAGCAGAGCTGGAGACATTCCCAAGTGGATATCACAATCACGGCTCTCTCTCCCTCAAAGCACCTGGAGGAGTAATGAGACGTGTGACCAGGACCCCAAAGGCTCACGCACCAAGCACGCTGGGCGTGGGAAGCTGTGCCTGCTTGACTTCCTCCACTCTCACCCCTAGCTACCAGGGACGCAGAAGAGGCGTCCCTTCCATGTGTCGGATGTATTCTTTCCTGGGAGCAGGACTATCTCCTGTCTTGAACATGAAAGCACATCCAGCCCAGTCTGAAAGTATGTGGTGATGTGAAACACAGCACAGTTCTGCTCCTCATCCACACAGAGCCCTCCCCAAAGACTGCTCCTTGTCCTCTGGAAACAGCCCAAGCATGGGGAGCAGGAAGTATGGAGTCTGGTTGTACTGCTTGCAAGCCATGCAGCCTCAGGCAAGTTGTTTATCCTAAATCTGGGATTTCATTTTACAGAGTTGCCCCTGTGAGTTTTCACATCTAAGAAGAACTCTAGTTGTTTTGGTAAATTCTGCACCCTCTATGTGTAGAGTTGGAAGGTTAGGACATAGGAAGGGCCAGAGTTGGCTTGACAAGATGTGCAGAGGAAAGACGAGAGGCATACGAGAAGAAAGAAACCATATAAGAAAAGAAAAAGAAGACAGAAACAGACAAGAGCTTCGAGACGCTGTGTGGAGGGCAAACTGAGAGTGAGAAGATTTCAGAGATGGCTGGGAAACCTTGGGATGCGGAGACTACAGAGAGAGGGAGGTGGGCATGATGGAATGTAGAGATGAGAGAGAGAGAGAGAGAGAGAGAGAGAGAGAGAGAGAGAGAGAGAGAGAGACTAGAGAGAGAGGGACGAGGGACTTGGGGCATGATGGAATGTGGAGAAGAGAGAGGGGGTGGAGGGAGGGGAGACCTTGTGAATTATTACATCTCCTTTTAGCATTTTTAAGGGTAATTTGGTTAAATAAGAAAATAATTTTTTATCCAGTGGGTTGTTTGAAAACATTTTCCTTTATTTGTGCAAACATGATGTAAGAATGGGAATGCCCAGAAGGCTTTTACATTTCTCTTGTTGGGTTCTCATGCCCAGCTGCGGTTGCCACTAAGACCCTGATGGCTCAAGGCTGTGACAGTGGCCCAGGCAGAGGGCCAACCCATGTCATTGACTGTACTATTTTCTACACTGCCTTCAGATTTCAAGCCTGAAGAAGGCTGAGAGAATTACAACTTCCTTAAACTTTGACTCCTGGGCCCTCTGAAGTGCACGTCATGTGGGTGATAGCTTTGGCACCTTTGAGGTGAGCACATATAGACTGTCTAGCAGCATCTATCTAGAGTCTGTTTATATCCTTCAAAGCTCCCCAGATCAAAGAAAACCTCATCCTGGGTCAGTTAAAACAGCTGTGCAGCTAAGAACACTTCCTGCCCCTTTGACACCAGCGAATAAAAAAACAAAAAACAAAACAAAACACCTTGGGGTTAAAGGAGATGTCTTTGGTTGTGTATGGACAGGCAGACTTTTAGCAATGTGGCTGACGAGTTTTAACTTCTGAGGCAAGCATCTGAACACATTTGTTTTGTTTTGTTGTTTTGTTTTTTGAGACTGGATTTCTCTGTGTAGCCCTGGCTTCCTAGAATTCCTCCTGTAGACCAGGCTGGCCTCGAACTCAGAGATTTACCTGCCCCTGCCTCTAGAATACTGGGATTAAAGGCGTGGCACAACCACCTGGCTTGAACACTTGTTTTTAAAACTTCTTTATTTGTGTGTGATATCCACTTGTTTTAGTGAGCCGCAAAATGCAGTGGAGTTTTATGTAGGAATTTTATTTAGACATAGAAGAAATCATGAAGGTCAAATGATGGCTTTATTTTATTTTATTTTATTTTATTTATTTTATTTATTTTTGGAGACTACTCCCATCAGACCTTGGTGCATGGCTTTTCTGTATTCTCATACAAACGGAGAGCTAAGTAAAGAAGAGGTGCATTAACTTTGTTTCTTTTAACCACGTGCTTCCCACACCAACCCCAGCAGCCTCCCCTGCAGTGTGTCAGTCACCACAACGCCCCCAGCAGCAGGAACAAATGGCAACTCTGCCTTATTGCTGATAAGAGAAATGATGCCAATCCATAGGCGTTCCTGCCACGGCACAGAGATGCCCCAAGGGGTTGGAGTAGCTTCTGGAGGGAAGCCCTTTCCTGGCAGATCTTTTCATTGATTGGCGGAACACCTAGTCCCACGGTCTTAAACACTTACCTCAGGGACAAACTGCAAGTCCAGTCACCACAGTTCCCCCCAGCTGCTCTGTTCTCATGAGAGTGGGTTGCTAAAATGTGCTCCTAAGAGGACTAGAGATGTAACAGCCTTGCCGCCACTCTCGTCTCTATTTAAAAGGTAAGTTCCACACCCTAAAAAAGGATCCTGGAAGTTATTTTTTTCCTGAATAGGAAAGTATATCTTTGTGTTGAACATTTAAAAATGCAGAAAAAAAGTTACATAACAGTTCAGTGAAAAAAAATCATTCTAGCGTCTCTTCTTTTCTTTCTTTCTTTCTTTCTTTCTTTCTTTCTTTCTTTCTTTCTTTCTTTTTTTTTATTTGTTTGTTTGCTTATTTGTTTTTCAAGACAGGGTTTTCCTGTGTAGCCCTGGCTGTCCTGAAACTTGCTCTATAGACCAGGCTGGACTCAGACTCACAGAGACCTGCCTGCCTCTGCCTCCCGAGTGTTGGGATTGAAGACGAGAGTCACCATCACCTGGCTCTATCTTCTTTTCTTAATAGTTTTTATTAAATGTTTGTGAAAGCTGTAGGTTGTATTTTAATCATATTCACTTCTGATTCCTCTGGGATCCACCACCCCATGCCCCCCACCCCCACCCCATGCCCCCCCACCCCATGCCCCCCCCACCCCATGGGATTTAGTTAGCCAAATCCGCTTGGCTGCACATTAATTCACATCTTTTGCTATTAAAATAGTGCCTCATGGGAGTCTTTGTATACAGATCTTGGCAGATGCCAGCAATAATAAATTCTTTTCTTTTTTTTTTTTTTTTTACTGGAAACATTTTACTGATGAGACCCCACCAGCTGGGCCAAGTGACCCTGGAATCAAGCACCTTTCTCCTTGGTAATCTGGAAACGACCATGGCCAAACTTGGCGGTGGTGTCAATGAACTTCAGGTCACTCTTCTCCATAGCCGACGTTTGGTCTGGACCAGCAAGGACTTACGGAGAGTAAGCACTCGCTTCTTGGTTCCCACCACCCAACCTTTGAGCATGAAGAAGTCATTGGTTACCTCACCGTAATGGACAGAGCCAGCCAGTGGGTTGATGCTCTTGTCAGACAGGTCATAGTCAGTAGATGCTTTGTTCTTGATCAGTTTACCAGCCTTGATGAGGTACCCTTGACCAATCTTGTAAATCTTTTTGTTAAGCTCTGTTCGGTGATGGTAGCCTTCTGCCCAGCTCGAGCCATAGAGAAGTCTACACGGGCAGGGTGCCAGCCTCCAATACAGGCGCGGACCTCGGTGAGTCTTTCCGGGCAGTTTCTTTGTTTGCCAACGACTGGTCACCCCTTTGTACCCTTTGCCTTTTGTCACACTGATGACGTCAATCATCTCATCCTGCCCAAACACCTGGTTCACAGGAACCTGCTGCTCCAGCCTCTCTCGGGCCCAGTCTAGCTTCTCAGCCACAGTGCCGCCATTCACTTGGATCTCCATCGAGTGTGCCTTCTTCTGGCGCAGGGGGAGCAGACGCATCTGAATGTGGGCTATAATGCAGATGACCTGGCAGTACTTCTTCAGCTGTTGAAGTCCTTCTCCAGCTGTTTCTTGCCTGTGTCATCCTGCCATTTCTTACAGTACTTGGTGAAAGCCTTCTTCTTAGATTTGTGCCAGTTCTTATAGAACCGCCTTTTACATTCATCACTGATATGCTCAGCAAATAGTCTTGAAGGTCCGGAGGCCTCGTGGGGTTTCTACATATCCCACAATGCCTACAACCACCATAGGTGGGGTTTCCACAATGGTTACAGTCTTCACGACTTCTTTCTTGTTCACCTTAGATCCTGGCCTGTCAACTTCCCGGAAGATATGGGTCATGCCAGCCTTGTACCCTAGGAAAGCTGTGAGGTGAACAGGCTTGGAAGGGTCATCCTTAGGAAAGCTCTTCATTTTCCCACGATGCCGGCTGCTTCGCTTCCGGGGCAAGAAGTCCAAGGACCCATGCCTGGGAGCTGAGAATTTCCTGTGAGACATCTCGTCACCACACGCCGCCGATAGAGCAGATACCAGCAATAAATTCTTTGGCTCAAGTCTGGACACGCTGGAGTGCCAGATCATAAAGCATACCCACCTTAAAGGCTCCTGACACGTTGGTCTCCCCAGACTTGACCTCCTGGCATGTTATCCTAAAAGGCACTGCCAGTTTGATAAAGGAAAAACATCGGGCTCCACGCCATAGCACATCACACACTAAGCCGTTTTGGCGCAGTTTTAGTATGAATATATATGATCACTTACGAGCTTCGGAGTTTTTTCTTATTTTTATTGGCCACTAACATTTTTATTTTTGCTTTGATTATGTTCTCCATGTTTTTCAGAGCATTTTCTGTTTCTCATTGATCTACAGGTGCTCTTTGAATATAAACCAAGTTGAGGATGCTAGCAAATTCTTCCTGATTTGCTGTTTGTCTCCATTTTAGGTATGTATATTATCATTGTTATTGAAAACAAAGTCTGCTTTGTCACCCAGGCTGGCCTCGAATTTATAATCCTCCTGCCTCAGCCTGATAAGTGCTGGGATTTCGGGTGCATGCTACCACACACCTGGCTTCATGTGCTTTTTGGTGTACACAGTGTTTTATTATTATAAAAACAAAGAGTGAAAACCATCTTTGGTTTTCTAACTTTGTCTTCAGACATCACCGAGGTCTGTGTAAAGCTCCTCTCGAGGCTCTGGGAGGCTAAGGTGTTCATGCGTATGTATTTAGTTTGTGGTGAGCCATGCATTAAAAGCAGGTTCCAGCTGAGCACCTGCCAGGATCAGTCACCGTGTCTGAGGGGATCACTGGCATGTGCTTGCTTCTCGGTGAGGCTCTCCAGCACATACTGAGTCGTCACAAGAAGGAAACCGGGCCAGAAGGAGAGGGGGTGTGATGAATCAAACGTTTGTCCACTAAGAAGTTCAGAGTTCAATATACCTTCTAAAAAATATGTTACAGATTTGTTTTTCATCATATATATGCAGATGTGTCTGTGTATGGGTATGTGCATATATGCATGAAGGTGTTCATGGAGGGAAAAGGTGTCAGATTCCTTGGAGCCACAGTTACAGATGGTTGTGAGCTAACTGACATGGGTGCTCGGAACAGAACTCAGGTCCTCTGGAAGAGCAGTTTCCTAACCACTGCCATCTCTCCATACCCATCGTCACCACCATCCTCACCACCACCATCATCGCCAACATCATCACCACCACCATCATCACCAACATCATCACCAACACCACCATCACCACCACCACCATCATTTGTGTGTATGTGATGTGTGTATGCATGTAGCTATCACACGGGGGCTAGATCATCAGGTTGATGTAGCAAGCACTGTTACTGTGTAAGTCATCTCACAGGCCCTTAAACCACTTACAAAAGCAGCCCACCTTTGCGACCATTGACATGGAAGCTGTGGATGCTTAGGGTAACAGCTCCAAATTCTTGAGGAGGAAAGAGAGGTAGGATTTAAAGACACAAGGCAGGAGGTTTAAGCACAGTTCACTGGGTTAGCCAGGGTGTGTGGAAAGCCAGTGTGTGGAAAGGACCCTCTGGAGCAAGCATTGCCAGGGTGTGTGGAAGGACCCTCTGGAGCAAGCATTGCCAGTGCAGTGAGGGAGGGGGTACTCTCCCCTTCCCGTTCTCAGAGAGCCTAGGAGCACACACGACAGACTCAGTTTCTCCCTGTAGTATTATAAAGAAACATTGCCAGCTAAATAAATATGCTTGTTACTGACCCACGATGCCCAGAGGGGGCTCAAGGAGCAGCTAAGGGAGAAGATTTCAATGCTTTAACTTCTCTTTTGCATTTATATTTTCCTTGTGGTATTTTTGGCGTGCATGCAGCTTGTTTTCTCAGAAGTTAAATGATCTCAGATGATGCAGGAGATTCTGTTTTCCTAAGACTGTCACACAAACACATGCTCACGTGTTCTTTCTGCATGTGACCACTGCTTTGGGCCTGTGGTAAAATAGCATATCACGGCGGTGGCACATGGTGAAGTGGCTAACTCCATGATGAGGATGTGAAAAAGGAAAAGGCAGAGACCAGGATCTCACAATCACTTTTGAGGTCACACCTCTAATGACCCAAAACCACCCACTAAGAAGCCCCTGTTAACATTTTCTACCACCTTCCAATAGCGCCAAGGTGAGGAATAAGCCTTTAACACGTGGGCTTTGGGAGTCCATTTCAGATCCAGCGTTGCAGACCTCATTCTGTTGATGGAATAGTCACATTATTCTCTGATGAGAAATACTGCTTTGCCCATTTCTGGAAGCTGCACCTGACACAGAGCGCTGGAATTGAGATGCTTAGGGAGCAAGAGAGAATTCCTACCCTGATATTGAGACTCTCAACATTCAGAGAAGCCAGCGGCCAGAAGGAAGCCTGGAAAAGTGTTACTTCCTGCTCTGGCTACCACTTCTGGCTCACTTCGTAGGAAGTGGTACCAGAATAAGTTCCTGTTCCCCAAACCCTACTTCCCATAATTTAATTTTTATTTATTTTTTCTTTTGATTTTTCAAGATAAGGTTTCTCTGTGTAACCCTGGCTGTCCTGGAACTCCCTTTGTAGACCAGGCTGGCCTTGAACACAGAGATCCACCTGCCTCAAGGCGTGCGCCACCACTGCCCAGCTCCCATAATTTTTTTTAAATTGCATTGGCTTTAGATTTTTCAATACCAACTTTAATAAGAGTTCTTAAATGCTTCAACCTCCCTTCTAGCCCACCACCCACCAGAGGTAGTGGAGAAGACAGGTTAATAGGTCAAAGAGGGTATGGACCTGTTAGAAATAGTTCTTGTGGTGGTTCTAATCTTCATTGTCAGAGGTCCAGCCCACCAGCAGACACCGCTCACAAATCAGCTTCGAGGATATCGTGAAAAGTCCTTTGGTGACTTACTCTCTGTGAAGTCACGACAAGTGAAGATCAGCAAGGCAAACCAATGAGCGCCATGGTGTCATCAGAGAAGACTAAGAAGGCAGAGCTACATGGACCAAGGCCAGAGCACTGTCTGTGGGGTCATATTTATATCATGTGTCCTCTCACGTGTCTACTTCAGCAAAACATCCTTCACCTGTCTGCCCCAGCAAAACATCATAGGACATAACTGAGTTTCCAAAGAAACCAGAAATTTCCACTTCCAAATCACGGAGGGAAAATATAGATAAGACTTACCATTTCAATCATTTGAAATTGTCTTCTTCGATGGCCTTCAGTGTAGTTATACATACACCTGTCTCCACAACACTCCATCTTGTGTAAACACCCTGTCCCCACCCCTGGGAACGCTCCTACTTTACCTCTACAGTTTTGAGTTTCACATAAGTGAAATCGTTCCTCACTTGACTTTCAGGGCCTGTATGTTTCACATAGCACACATCCTGTGTCAGGAACATCAGCTATAACCTCCCTGAGTGGTGCAGGTGTCACTCCAGCCTGTGTCCCCGAGTCCTAGGTTCTGAAGAACATAGAGGTGCTTAAGATCCAGACCCTTAAGGGTGCAGTAGAGTGCTTGCTCAGCATACCTGAGACTATGGCTTGGGCCCCTACAACCCAAACGGTGATTCTCCAGAAAAACCAACTCCATCCTTTTGGGCCAAGTTTAAGGTAACCATTTATTAAATATTACATACTGGCCAAGAGATGGACTTTGGTCAGAACCAGTCACCAACTTTCCCAGCTGGTATGTCCTGGAGCCACCTGTTACAGGGGCTTACAAAGACAGACTTATAGGCCACTGTACTCTTCCATGGAGCCTTTGCTAGTCCCATGAACTAAAATTCCCAGAATTCTAGGAAGTTACCTGGTTCCTGGTCATGTGGGGCTTATAGGTTAATTTTGACCAAAACCAAACCAAGTCAACTGCTCAGTCTCAGGTTGGAGATGTAGCTCAGTTGTCAAGCACCACCAGTTTCAGAGCAGTGACCTCCAGTTCCTAACTCTGCCTCCGATCAGAGCTGCTGACTAGCTAGGCCAAGTGCTCTTAGCTTTACTTCCTGTCAGATGAGCATTGCCTTATATCTTGGAAAGTTTCTTCAGCTATGAGAATCCTAACTAATAATGTTCCCACCTCCAAGAACTAAACGACCAGCAGCAAGTCCCAGGTAACAAAACAATTAAGTCTTTCTGAAGCCTTAAAGCAAGCAGCTAGGACTTTTTGGTCTTGTGAAGAGGGGTTCTGACTACGAGAGGAGTTACAGTAGATTCATGCTGTTCCTTTAGTGCTGTTTTAGCTCAGGCAAATGATGCTCTCAGCACCCACTAATGCTTAACTCCAAAGTTAAAAACTACTGCATGGTACTTTGGCCCACTCCAGAGTCTGCACCCCGCTTTGTGGTTTTATGTGATTTGTGTGCAGTGTAGAAGACTTGACCTGGAGCGGGCAGCAAGAGCTTTGTAATTAAAAGCACTTTCCAAGGGAAGTGCAGTGACAAGTAAAGGCTTGGGGTTTCCTTGGGAGCCTGGGGCTACTCATTACAGGTACTTGGGAAGTGCAGCTGTGCTTGCTAACTGTCCAATCACTGCCCCAAGTGCAGACACAGGACAAACCCGGGCACCCGAGCTCCTGTCTTGTGGCAACGCTCCACCACGTTTAAACTTTTCATTGCTTAGAAAAGAAAAGAGAATTGCTTCAGTTTTTCCTTTTCTCTTCCCACCATATCAGAGTTGATACTACCCGTTGTTACCCAGCAGGGCTAACATGTCCTGGGAGCTAATGACTGGCTGGCCTAAGTGCCCTTGGCTTTACCTCTAGTTAGTCCTTGATTGCTGCACTAAGAAGTACTTTCCAGTCAAATTATCATTTAATCCAAACAAAAGAAAATGAACTGCTATTGCTATCAACAGCAATGGGCAGCTCTTCCTAGGGGTCTGGGAATGTGGCGATGGTGGGGCTTTAAGTGTAGAGACAAATCTTTCTAGTTGCCTGAACATCCTTGGGGACTTCTGCATGTAAGCACCCTGGTAAACAGCTGAGCCAGAACACTGCCTGTAAAAAAGGAATAGGGGAAACACACAAAACAGAAAGTTTGTAAATGGTAAGGAACGGTTCCTTTACTCTTATTTCCTGTGCCTGAATGCATACCACATGCACATACAGCCGCCACCCGGGCGCTAGGAACTGAACCCATGTCCTCTGCAAGAACAGCAGCAGGGGCCCTTACCCACTGAGCCATCACACTGGCACTGGTCTGTGTGGATCTTAACCACTTTAAGAAGTGGTTCTGTAGTGTTACATCCAGTCACCTGGTTGTGCGAACCCCCATTGCCACTCACCCACTGGACTCAAACTCCACCTAATGCCCCGTCTCCCTTCCCACAACCCCGACAACCACTGTTTCTTCTGCCACTGTCTTTGGCAGTTCTGGGTGGCCAGAGTAGTGAAATCAGACACGGATCAGCTATGAGCCGCTTACCTCAGGGATCAGGTTTCATTCAGGTTTCGGCACACACCGACACACTGAGAAGCCGTCCCTTTTGGGGGTTGAATTATATTCCACTGTGTACAAGCTAGGATAGCCATGAGGACGGCTCCATCTCCCAGCTGCTGTGAATACTGCTGCTGTGTTTAACTTGTGACCCCCTAAGTTTCACTGAGCCCTGGGGAGGGGCTCACCGCCTTGCTGCCTCTCACACCTACTTCTGAGGATCAACAGGACACCAGGTGGCCTGTATCTGCCCGCCCCTACTCAGGTTGGTAACTTGAGATTCCACATTGGCATACCAGAGGAGCAATTTCAGGGCTTAATCCAGGCTGAGTCCCTGAGTCTTGGATTCTGAGGAAAATGGGCTCTTCATATCCAAATTGCTCAGCCTAGGGCTGGCAGTGTAGCTCAATGGTAGGGAATCTGCTCTGTTTGCTTGAGGTTCTAGAGGGCTCAATCCCCAGAACCCAAACAAAAACCATCAGCTTCTTCTAGACCTGGAGATGTGGCTAAGTGGTCAACCACCTGCTTATTCTGTTTGATTCTCTATATTTGATCCCCAGAGCCCAACCCAAACCAACTCCTGCCTGGACTTGATGCTGGATCACATACCTGAGCCATATCTGTTGGGGTCTGCACAGGTCATGTCCTGGGTCCTACATTCTTCCAGTAACCAAGTGGTACTCAGCAAGCATGAGGCCAGGGGTGTTCTAGACCCAGGGTGCTCATAACCAGCTTTGTAGGTGTATGAGAAGTATTGACATTGGCTTGTCATAAATAGGGGGCACTATATTGGTATTTAGCCTGTTAGGGCAATGACTTTAAATAAGTGAGAGAGTCACACAAAGAATTCTGTCCTACCCTAAATCCTGTTCGTATGTCCCACTAAGATGAACCTGGTCAGCTCTAGGAGCTCAGCACTGCTAGCCTTCCTTGACTTCCCTTCTCCCCTTCCTGTCTCAAAAGTAAAGCTTTCCTTCCACATGACATGGCTACCTCATCCACTGTGTGCTCCAGGAAACGGATGACTTGTGTGGGCCGATCCCAGGTCAGATATTCCTTGTAGCTATCCAGCGACCATGGATGAACTGGTTTACTTGAAAGGGGAGCTGGAAATGAAAAGGGACTGGTGCGAGAGATGGATGAAGCCAAGACAAAGGTTCCGATCAAGGCTCAAAGTTTAATATTCAGCACTGTGTTTATATAGAGAAAGCCCACAGACCCATCCTTTGTTTCAGCTGGATTACGTTGCAAAGCAAGCTCAGTGGGCAGTCTATTCCTCAAAGCTCTGGTAGTTAACTGCAGGTGAGGCCAGACAGACTAGCTTAGGTCATAAAACCCATTGTGGCAGACACTCAAGGTTGGTTTAGCCTGCTCAAAGCTGGGGAAAGGGCACAATTCCTGATGCAGAAGACCTCCCCCAAATCTCCTATCAGGATTTGTCACTCCTCTAGGGGGACCCTGGTAACTCTTGGTACATTCATACAATCTAGATTGTTTTCTCTTTTTGAGTACAATGGGTTTGCAGGGAATGGTTCTGCTCCCCTTTCTCACTAAAAGCTCTGTCCTGAGCTCACTGTCCCAGCCCTACAGAATTAACTGTAGCTCTGGGACCAGGCACATTTTTGCCTGATTCTCCCTGACCTTTTCAACTTAAACATTCTTCCCAGTGACTCTTCCAAGAGTGTAGGAGCAGAGTCTGAGACTCCTGAACTCCCAGGTCCTTGCTGCTCACTTCCTGTGCTCTCTGCTTGGTGACTGTATTAGTGAGGGTTCTCTAGAGGAACTGAACTACACCAGAGTGACTCACATATCTATATACACATACATATGCATACATACGTGTATATACACAGACATACATATATGTATGTATATAGACACATATACACACATACATTTATGTCTATATATACACATACATACACACATACATACACACGTATGTACACATACATATATGTATGTATACGCACATATGCATACACACACGTATCTCTCTGCCTGGAATAAGCTCTCCTCAGACACCATCCACCTCCTTTTCTGTGAGTGGAGACTCTTCCGACTGGCCAGTACATGCTCACTCCCGCCAGCCTCTTAGCCATAGTCTTTCTTCATAAGTGTGCAATGGAAGCTTAGAGCAGCCACTCTTTATAAGTCATCAAAGTTGGAGTTCGTCATGGGCCACACTCTTTGCCCCATGGAGCAGAGAGGTGTGGGGTGCATGGAGGGAGCTGGAGACACAGGGCAGCCTCCTGGTGCTGCGCTCCTGGCTCCTCACGTCATTGGTGGGGCTCCTCATGTCTGCTGTGCTCTGGTACACTAGGCGTGGCTGCATGATCCTCTGTGCTCATCCAGCCCTCAGGCATCCTTGGAATGTTTTCAGAACTTCTCCTGGGCTTACTGTGGAGGCTGGAAGGGGATGGGACAGATGACAGAATCCCTGCTGCTCAGGAGGCAAAGCAAATGAATCACAAGTTCAAGGCCAGCTTTGCCTATAAGCAAGAACTTGCATCAAAATAAAGTGGTGTGTGTGTGTGTGTGTGTGTGTGTGTGTGTGTGTGTGTGTGTGTGTGTGTGTGCACGTGTGCGTATAGGCCAGAGGAAGGTTTCTTTGGTGCCTAATTTTTTATTTTGTTTGTTCATTTAAGACAGAGTCTCCCTGCTTGGGCCAGAATTCTCTATATCTACCAGACTGGCCTCTGCCTCTGCCTCTGCCTCTGCCTCTGGGTGTTGGCTTAAAGGAATGAACCACCACAGCCCACACCCAGCACTGGTTTTTCCTGAGACAGGGCCTTCTATGGGCCTGGAGCCAGGGCTCTACTTGCCAAGCTCCCATATTATAAATCTGGGTCACCATGCCTGGTTTTTATGTTTAATGTGGGTTCTGGGGAATGAACTCAGGTCTTCATGTTTGCATGCCAAGCACTTGACCAACTAAACTATCTCCCAGCCTCCTCAAAATACATGCTTCCAAACAGGCTGGAACTGACTAGAGGCCTACTACGTGCAAGGTCCTGGGTTTGGTCTCCAGCACTGCAAAAAAAGTGTGTGTAAGCTTCAGGATGCTTTGACCTGTGTTTCAAAAGCAAATGGAAAACACCGGTCCCCTGTTACCCAAAGGGTAACATCCTAAACCATGCTGTGAGCTGAGATAGGTGCTATTAAACCCTACATAATCATGGTTCCCCTGTTACCCAGAGGGTAACATCCTAACCCATGCTGTGATACATTAAACCCTACATAATCATGGTGGGGTTTTCTAATGTTCACATCCCCATGAAAATATTAGCTTATAGATTCAGCACAGTGGAGATAAAAACTAATAATAAAGTTGAATAACTGCAGCAATATTTGATAATAAAGTTATATGAACATAATTGCTCTATTTTGAAAGAGTCAAGACAAATTTTAATAGTGGATCTTGGTTGATCAGAAGTGACACAGAGGTGGACAGAGCGGCCTCGGATACGGAACAACGCTATGTGAGCTCTTGCTAGGACCACAGTTTCCAGAAGCCAGTGTCCTCGGCTGCCATGGCATGAGGAGGCGGGTGGCCAACTGGAGGGTCATGCTAGCAAAAACCCAAAGCCTATTTCTCCTTCAAGGGATGAAGATGAGTAAAATTGTGGTTTGGTGAAGTCATTGTCCCCTTCTGTGAAGGTAGAAAGTTGACTCATGCCAAAGCAGCCTGGGTTTCACCTTCAAGTCTGCCCTTCCTTCCACAGGTCCTCTTAGTTCTTAGGGGAATTACCACTGCTCCCAGGTTGCAGACCTTGAAGCCAGAGTTCCCTCACAGTGTGTCTGGCCTTTGACCTGCCTTTTCCACTCTCACAGCCAAGTTCAAGTTGATTGCCTTGGGCTTGAGCTGTTGCAGTAGTTGTCGTGTTATTGCCCTTGTGCCTTTGTATGGCCTGACATGCCCTGTCTCACATGGGAACCAGAGTCCAAGTGCAGATGGCTCTCCCTGTGGGGCCTCTCTGCTTCTAGGAGGCATAGCCCTTAGTCCCTCACACAAACCTTTCCTGTTGTCAGCTGTATGGCCTGAGGTGCTTCACCACCCTTGGCTTTGCAGAACCTTGACTTCATCTCATAGAGGGGAAAGAGCAGGACTGTGGGTGATGGAAAGAAGCTGTGTATTTGGAAATGACCACACCCTCACTGGTGTGGTTAGCATGAGAGAGCTAACCTGCCCTTGCTCCCTCTGCTTGCTGTCTCACAGGGCTAGTGATTCTTCAGAGCCTGGGGCCATGCGCTCAACGGTGTGTGGTGCTCGGCGGCGTGTGGTGCTCAGCGGTGTGTGGTGTGTGGTGCTCGGCGGTATGTGGTGCTCAGCGGTGTGTGGTGTGTGGTGCTCGGCGGCGTGTGGTGTGTCGTGCTCTGCGGCGTGTGGTGCTCAGCAGTGTGTCGTGCTCAGTGGTGTGTGATGTGTCGTGCTCGGCGGTGTGTGGTGCTCGGCGGCGTGTGGTGCTCATTGGGATGTGCTTACAGAGCAAGCACTGAATGCAGAATGAACACATTCCCTCCTCCTCCCTTCCGGTTCCTCTTCCGTCCCTTCTGCATGGTGCCAAACTGATGTTCTTCCAATGTGATTTTTCAGGAAACATGTCACTTCTTGTTTAAAATATCACATGACCATGCACTTACTTCTATTTATATAAGCAAAAAGGACTGAGAGAAAGTTGCCATATTCCACTAGTTTGTGGTGTGACCTTCTGCATCTCTATTCTTCAGACATACCTCATTATTTAAACAATCCTATTCATTTTAAACAAAATTGAGGTATTGACCTAGTTATGACCCTGTCTTGTTTAGTTTAGCATTATTTCAAAATAATTTTCACAATAGTCACAAAGATTAGTGCAGACTTTTTAATGGAAGCATCTCATTATTTAAGTAAACTACCATTCTCTTGTCTTATTTCCTGTTTTCCCAAGTTTATTTATTTAAACAGTGCTATTGGTGGATATTTGTGTGCATAAGTTGTGTACTCTTTTTTTTTTTTTTTTTTTTTTTTACACACCCGGGAACTGTGGCAGTGACTGTATCTCTCCAGTACACACTGTATCTGAGCTTTCTTGGTTGATGCCCTGAACCTTCAGAGCAGTATTCAGAAAAAGATTTTATCATTTCCACCCCACAGAAGACAAAACTGAAGCACAAATGAGCAGAGAACTGTACGCAACACACTTGGAACACAGGAGAGGCCGTCTTAGTCCATCTTTGTTGTTAGTAGCGTAAATCCACAGACTGGGTGGGTCACGCAGACATCTGTTGTGACTATGTTCCAAGGTCAGGAACCACATCTGCTGATGGCCTTCTTGCTGGCAGTTTTGAAGCGGCATAGGGACTCACACTGTGAGAGACGAGGGACAGGTACGGCCCTTCTTCCCATGCTCTTCCCAAAAGCCGCAGGATTTACTCTCGGGTCCCCAACCTGATGACACTATTTAAACCTAATCACCTTTCAAGGGTCTCATCTTTTTTTGTTTTTTAACTTTTATTGATTCTTTGTGAATTTCACATCATGCACCCCAGTCCCACTCATGTCCCCATTCCTCTATATCCACCCTCTGTCCTGTAACCTGCCTCCAAGAAAACCAAAAAATAAAAATAAAAAGCAAAACATCCCTCTGTGGCAGCTGTACTATGTCACAGTGTCCCACACTACACTCTTTCACCCAAACGTCTTTACTTGCAAGTGTTCACTGCAATGGGTCATCGGTCAGGTTTGAGGCCTCTGGCTTCTGCTACCCTATCAATATTGGATGCTCGTCAAGATTCCTCTCAAACATCCTGCTGTTGCCCTTGTCCTGGAGATCCTGCAGCTTTGGATCTTCAGAACTGGCTCCTTTATGCCTTCCACAAGTTTGTAGATGGGGTAGATCTTGGGGTGGGTCAACTAAAGCCCTGGATCTGGGTCTGGGCGGTAGCTGAGTTGGTCAGCCTGCCTGCTTTCCTGTGCTCACACCATCAGGGCCAGAGATAGGTGGGGCCATCTCACAGAAGTGCTGCAGCTGGCAAGGGGCAGGGACCAGGCCAGCTCTGGGCAACCCTCAGACATCAACATGGCCCCAAGTGGCAGCCTAGACTAGGGACTTTGCATGGCCTTTGGTGGTAACATGGCCACAAACATTGACACAGATGCCCAGTGCTGCAGGGCCAAGACCTCACCATGGCCTCCGGTGGCAATGCAGGCTACTCACACTAGGCCACTCCTCACTACCCAGTCCTGCCTGAAATGTTGGAACTGTGGCTCTCATCTGGATATACCACACCAGGCCAAAGCACTTTCACGTGGAAGAGTAAACCTCTTCCTCTTGGAGACAAAGAGGGGAAAGAGAGAAAGACAAAGGGAAAAAAGGAGGGGGAGTGGGGAAGAGTCTGTCTTTTATTTAGGCTGTGATGTAATCTGTTGGCAGGTAAGTGTGGAAAGTGGACTTTGGGAAAGTATGCAGTTGTCATGGCAACAGGTGTCACCTATGTGTGACATTCCTGAGTTTGGTAAAAAGGAAATGGAGGTGTCCTGTCTCTTAGACTGCTTCCTGCCATCTAGGGGCGTCATCAATTTTGGGGTGTAGCTGACTTTCACCATCGGGGTCCACTTGGTAAATGTTCGCAGCAGGCTCCTCTGTGGACAGCAGTTGGTAATCCTGTAACAGGAACTGGTAGAGTCCAGTAACTGGATGACAACAGGAGAATGGTATTTAGCAACAGAGGGGTTCTGGACATCCCAGACTCGGGGGTCCACCTGAGAAGCTGGTAAAGGAAACAACATGTTAGTGTTAGTAGGGTGACTGGCTAGAAGGAGCAGAGGAACTGCTGGTGAGCTTGGGTTTAGGCGAATGAGGGGAGCAAAGGAAATAGAGGCTCCCAACCTCGCTAGAAGATCCCTTCCCAATAAGGGAACAGGACATGTTGGTACTACCAAAAAGGAGTGGGTGAGAGGTACACACCTAAAACTGCAACTAAGTGGTGGGGTCTGGTGAGGAAGGTAAGATTGTCCTTCTACCCCGACAACAGGAAAATGAGAGTGGGAAGTGGGTCCCCAAAACTTCATCAGGACCAAGTAAGTGGCTCCAGTGTCCAAGAGGAAGGAGATGGGCCGCCCACATACCACGATAGCTGCCCGGGGCTCCCTGCTAGTGATGGCTGTGGTCGGGTCAACGGAGCTTGGGTCTCCTCAGTCGGCCATAGCCAAGGCTAGGAGATTGGCTGGAGGGTTATTTGGGAGTGATGTCCCTGTTCTGCACAACATGAGGGCAATCGAGAGCCCAATGTCCCTCCTGATGGCACCTAGGATATGGCCCCCTTGGCTTGTGGAAGTTAGGACAAGCTCTTGCCCAGTGGCCTTGTTGACCACATTTGTAGCAGGAGCCTGGTGGTCTCTGAGTTTTAGAAGACCAGGAGTCCAGGGCAGTGGCTGGAGCTGGTCGGACAGCCTTTGCCAGCATGTGGTATTTTTGTTTGCAGGCTTTCTCATCTCTCTCATGGTACACTTTGAAGGCCAGCACTAAAACTTCTGCCTGTGGAGTTAGGGGTCCCCTCTCCAGCTTTCTAAGTTTGGCTTTTATGTCAGAGTAGCTCTGGGAAAAGAAGTAGGTCATCAGAAGTTGCTTGCCTTCTGGGTTTTCAGGGTCCAGATTCATAAACTGCAATAAAGCCTTTGTGAGGCATTCTAAAAATTGAGATGGATTTTCCTGTTTGTCCTGGACAACCTCTTGGAGTTTTTCAAACTTTACTGGCTTTAAGGCTGCCTTTCTTAGGCCAGCCAGAAGGCATATTATAAATCTATCTCTGGCTAAGATGCCACCTGTGGAATTATAATTCCATCAAGGATCCTGGTCAGGCACTGCCTCCAATCTGATTGGATATGTTCTATCTGTTTGGTGAATTCTGTCTGCATGCGTTCTCGCCTGCTCCGAAACTCGCCTGTGTTCCTCAGGAAGCACCGCCTCTCTGTGCACACAGTCCCGCCTCTCCCCACGGTGCACACGTCCTTCTGCTATGATTAGAAGCTTGGAACACTCAGCCTCACCCCTTTCCTATGGATAGAGGAAAGGTAATAATCTATCTTTCCTGTTTGACAAAGCCACCACAGAAGCCCCTGATGAATACGTTTATGCCATGGTGAGGTGGCATGCCTCACTTCCACGAAGGCCCTTCCTGTCAGCTGTGTGCCTCTTCACTTGGCTGTTCAGCTGGACCCTCTGTAACATCCTATTTAATAAGCTGGTAGGCATGAGTATTTCCCTGAGTTCTGTGAGCATCACAGCGCATTACTGCTTTCTGGAGAAGCCCATGGGTCCTGGGCTAAGGGTCCCAGGAGGGGAAGCCAATCGCTGACTGAAGTAGGGGCCATCTTGTGAGACTGTTGTTCCAGGTAGAGAATATGAAGATTGAATTGAGCTGAACTAGAGTACACTCAGGTGGTGCCCACAAGGGTGGAGAACTGGTTGGTGTAGACAGCACACTCAGATGGTGGCCACAAGGGCAGAGAACTGGTTGCTGTAGACAGCACACTCAGATGGTGGCCACAAGGATGGAGAACTGGTTAGTGTAGAGAAGTCTGTCTAATGTATTTGGTGTCAGAAGAGTCGATACAGGCAGAGGAAATGCAGACTTTCCAATTCTGATCATGAGCCAGTGGATCTGTGGCACTGCTAAACGGCAACCTCTCTAAGATAGCACCCACTAAGTGCCAGGCACTTTCCTGGTATTTTACACATGGCTGTTCCCCAGTCTGCACAGTAAGTACACAAGGCAGGCTCCAGCCTGAAGCTCCAGAAACGGAAGCCCAAAGGCCTCAGAGTTACTGCCCGGCAGGACCTGCAGACTGAAGCCCATGTCTTCCTGGTGTGAGGAACACATGCTTGCAGAATAGAGCACCTCCTTCCTGACACCTGTCCCTCTTCCTTCCATAACTGACTGAGCTACAGCTGAGAAAGAATCTGAGGGAAAGTGAAGATTAAATGCTTCCGTACCATTAACATTGTTCTTTAACAAAACTGAGGAGAAGAGTGGTTACCAGAACTGCTCCCAGGTGGGTGAGGTACCGACATTCATAAAGTATGGCTCTTGACAGATCCGTAAGTAGCACGGTTACGTAACTGTTCATTCCTTCAAGCTGATAGACCCATTGCCTATTTTTCCCAGCTTTGCATACAAGTCATAAAAACCAGAAGGTCCTTTATGATCCTTGACAGGGAATGAAGCACAATACTGTCTTCCTGTCTCTAGGTGTCAGGTAACTAAACGCTACTGTGGTCCTGTTTGAGTGGTTGAACAGTGTTGGAGATCACTGGTACCAGGCTCTGGGGAAATGATGAGTCCGTAGGCAGGAAGTAGAGCTTGGAGGTCTAAACCGTGGGAGGAAGTAGAGAGGTGCTCAATGTCCTAGACTCCTGCTTCTTAGCCGTAGGCTGAAACCCCAAATGAATCACGTAAGTAAACATGAAGCATGCAAAAAATTCATCAGTAGTAAAAGGTTTCTGAATGACCAAGGACCAAAAACTTTACAGAACTCCAACACATAACTGATCCCAGGTCTCTCTGGCAGAATTAGTGCTCAGCTGTGGTGCAGTGTGACTTCACTGAGGCCTGGCTTCTGAACACGACACATGCACCCTTCACATGCTTGCTCTCCCCAGCAACACTACCGGCCACTGCCTGAGGCTGCTCGGACTGTGTATTACTCTGGCTTTGCTTTTCCTGCTGTTTTTCTCTTTTTTGTTTGGTTTCTTTGAGACAGGGTCTCTCTCTGTGGATCAGGCTGGCCTCTAACTTACAGACCGGCTTCCTGCCTCTGCCTCTGCATCAGGACTGCTGGGGAAAAGTGTGTGTCTCCATTACAGTGTTTTACTGTACACCCAAAGTTTTCTGCTCTTCTAGAAATATAATGTTTAATTATGAAAATCAAAGGCTTTAAACGCCTCCCCCCTCCCCCCGCAGGACTTCTCAGCAAATCAAATCACTATATTTTTGCATTGTACTATTAGAATGTTTGGTTTTAAAAATCGCTGTTTGAGTTGTTGACATAAGTTTCATAGATAACCCTCCTAGTTACTTTGCTATTGTGTTCACAAAATATCTGACAAAATCACCTAAGGAAAGGACTTGAGGGCTGTAGGGGCGGTTCTGATGCTAAGATCCTGTTCTCCAATTGGTTCTTGATCTGTCAGTAAAGAAAGCCTTGGGCCAATTGCTGGGCAGAAGGAAAAGGCAGGACTTGAGGTTCCTGGGAGGAAGGGAGAGAGACACAAGGGAGGAAAATGGATTTTTGCCTTGCTTTGGAGAGAGGAGAACAGGGCAACCATGTGAGACCTCAAAACAGAGTGGCCACTCAGGCTGCTCCTACAGGCAGGTGGTCAGGGGACTTCAGCAACTGAAGTTTAGGGCAGGTGGAAGAGACTGTGATAAGAAATTGGTAAGGCCACAATTTTCCAGGCGGGAGATAGCAGTGCCCAGCAATTTTTTCCTAAGGCAAGGAACAAACTCTGTGTGTGTGTGTGTGTGTGTGTGTGTGTGTGTGTGTGTGTGTGTGTGTGTGTTTAGAGAATTCAGAGGAAGCTGGGTGGGGGCTGGTAGTTAAGTCACCTCTTGGACTAAAGGCAGGTAGAACTTAAAACTACACTCAACAGAGGGCATACAAGGCATTCCAGTTGTGGCCTGGCAGCTGGGTACCAGGGCCTGGTCCCATGCATCTGTAGGCAGGAAGCAGGGCTCGATGAACATGGCTCAGCTCACTGTGAGTCTGTTCACGAATCCAGCCCATGTATGGGGCTACCCACATTCTGGGGGGGCTTTCTTCTTCAGTTAAACCACTTCAGAAACACCCCCAGAGACCTGTACAGAGGATGCTCCTAGGTGAGTTTATGTATTTGTTTTTGTTTGGGGTTTTTTTGGGTGCAGTGAACTTTTATTGAAGGTATTCAAGAGAGTAGGCCCCTCCCATTATTGTGGCGGTCTGGGATGGAAATTGTGAGGGAGCTGCTCAGTGTTGGGGACCGAGTTGGGACAGGGACTCCTCAGCAACCGAGAGCCTCTCTCTCACTCTCAGTGTCCTTGCTGGGGTGGGTGGTCCAGGGTTTCTTTCTCCTTGGAGGCCAGGTAGGCCATGAGGTCCACAACCCTGTTGCTGTAGCCATATTCAGTGTCATACCAGGAAATGAGCTTTACAAAGTTGTCATTGAGAGCAATGCCAGCCCCAGCATCAAAGGTAGAAGAGTGAGAGTTGCTGCTAAAGTCACAAGAGATAACCTGGTCCTCAGTGTAGCCCAGGATGCCCTTCAGAGGGCCCTCAGATGCCTGCTTCACCACCTTCTTGATGTCATCATACTTGGCAGGTTTCTCTAGGTGGCATGTCAGATCCACAATGGATACATTGGGGGTAGGAACACGGAAGGCCATGCCAGTGAGCCTCCTGTTCAGCTCTGGGATGACCTTGCTCACAGCCTTGGCAGCACCAGTGGATGCAGGGATGATGTTCTGGGCAGCCCCACGGCCATCACTCCACAGCTTTCCAGAGGGGCCATCCATAGTCTTCTGAGTGGCAGTGATGGCATGGATGTGGTCATTAGCCCTTCCACGATGCCAAAGTTGTCATGGATGACCTTGGCCAGGGGGGCTAAGCAGTTGGTGGTGCAGGAAGCATCACAAACATGGGGACATTGGCAGAAGGGACTGAGATGATGACCCTTTTGGCCCCATCCTTCAAGTGGGCCCCAGCCTTCTCCACGGTGGTGAAGATGCCAGTAGACTCCACGACATACTCAGCACCAGCATCACCCCATTTGATGTTAGCAGGATCTTGCTCCTGGAAGATGGTGATGGGCTTCCCGTTGATGACAAGCTTCCCATTCTCAGCCTTGGCTGTGAGGTTGAATTTGCCATGGGTGGAGTCATACTGGAACATGTAGACCATGTAGTTGAGGTCAAGGAAGGGGTCATTGATGGCAACAATCTCCATTTTGCCAAGGGCAGAGCAGAAGGCAGCTCTGGTAACTAGGTGCCCAAATCCATTCATACCGACCTTCACCATCTTGTCTACAGACTGGCACTGCACAAGAAGATGCGACTGTCTCTGGAACAGGGAGGAGCAGAGAGCCCCTAGGTGATTTTAAATCTAGAAATCTAGTCAAATTGATAAGTGACTATTACAACTGTTAAATGAATTTGGGGTTGGGATTAGGATAAAATTTTCAACAGTTTCTGAACGGCCTTGAAGATACTTCTGTCATTAAAACAATTCTTTTAAGGACTTAATTTATCTTATATGTCTGCATGTATGTATATGAACCATGTGCACACCTGGTGCCCGTAAAGGTCAGAAGAAGGCATTGGAGTTCCTGGAACTGGAATCAAGGATGGTTATAAGTCACCAACTGGTTGTTAGGGACCAAACCGGGGTCCTTGCAAGAGAAGCAAGTACTCTTTATTGCTGAGCTGTCTCCCCAGCCCCCACTTCTGTCATTTTGTGCTGTGTATTTATGCGAAGTGGTGTCCTCTACTGTAGAGGAATTTTAATCCAGCAACATGGCTGCTCTGGCAAGGGATCACCTCCAAAGACATTCTAGGTTTATGTGCTCTGGCTGGAATGCAGACAAGCTCTGGATTACAGTATGATCTGACTAGAATACAGACATGCCCTTAGTACATACATTTAACCCTAACAATGGAGGTAAGGTTAGTTTGTAGAAGGAAGCAGACATGTTTGAAAGTGTGTAATTGAGGGGCAGACAAAGTGACGAATCAGAGAAAGATTTGACAGAAGAATCAGAGATAGAATATGCCCAAATCTCACAAGAATAGACAGGAAAGAGAGGTGACTTGAGAAGCAACACACACCCACAGAGAGAGAGAGAGAGAGAGAGAGAGAGAGAGAGAGAGAGAGAGGCAGAGGCGCAGTTTTACTAGGACAGTTTTGCAGAGACAGGTTGCAAGTGAAAACAGAATGAGCCAGAGAATAAGAAGGACCCAGAAAATTAGAACAGATTTCCAGAGCTAGTTTGAGGCTAAGCAGAATAATTCAGTGAGAAGCTGAGTGAAGCCAGTTTGAATCAATCAGCTTGGAGAGACATTTAGGCCAGAATAGCTGAGTTGAGCTAGCCACCCATAGTTCAGAAAGAACTAGAAAGGGTGAGCTTATTCAGCAGTAAGCCTCTGAGATGACAATCACATCAGGCAAATAAAAGTTACTTTACACTCAGCACTGATGAGTCAGCTCTGAAAATAAGGAAGATATATTGAATCCTGCACTATCAGGTTTAAATACATCATTAGTGCGCACATTTGAGTTCATCTGCAATGAATGACACATTTATGAGTAGTCGAATTGTTTAAAACACATTTTATGACTTATTACCAGCAAATGTTTTGCATGCATATTTTCTATACCTATATACTGCAGGCAGTCATACAAACATTTCTTGTGGGAAAGGAGGTGTGAGTGAAAAGGTGTAAGAAAACTTGTCCTGCCAGGCAGTGGCGGTACAGGCCTCTAATCCCAGCATTCTAGAAGCAGAGGTAGGTGGATCTCTGTGAGTTCAAGGCTATCCTGGTCTACAGAGTGACTCTAGGACAGCCAGGGCTACACAGAGAAACCCTGTCTCAAAAGAAGAGAAGGAGGAGGGGGAGGAGGAAGAGGAGGAGGAAGAGGAAGAAGAGGAAGAGGAGGAGGAAGGGGAAGAGGAGGAGGGGGAGGAAGAAGAAGAGGAGGAGGGGGGAGGCAGAGGAGGAGGAGGAGAAGGAGAAGGAGGAAGAAGAGGAGGAGGAAGAAGAGGAGGGGGAAGAGGAAGAGGAGGGGGAGGAGGAAGAAGAGGAGGAGGGGAAGGCAGAGGCGGAGGAGGAGGAGGAGGAGGAGGAGGAGGAGGAGGAGGAGGAGGAGGAGGAGGAGGAGGAGGCAGCAGCGGCAGCCGCCCTGTCTTGAAGAGTGGCCTTGGGAGCAGAGGTTGGGTAACTGTTGTTCTGGGGAACAGCCTGGAGCTTTTCATTCCCTGTGCTTCCCTATCCCCCCCCCCCCTTTCTCTGCAATGCTTACTGCATTGTAGTACAAATACTACCATCGCTTGAAGCTCCAGAGCAGGTAGACTTCTCACCATTCCTGGATGTCACAGAAGCCACTGGAGAACCTGGCGTGGACAGCATGTAGGAAATACGGGGATGAGAGCTGCAGGCCACATTTGATAAGTTGCTTTATGGGGCTGTGCATTACTCAGTAAACTTATTTGTCCATGTAATATCCCTTAGCTTCTGATTTTATTCAAATGTTGTATCACATCCCAGAGGTCCTAAGGAAAATCAAAGAAATAAACAAAGATATTCCTGTCAAATTGCTAAAGGGGAAGAGGAAGCCAGGCCCCTGTCTGCTCTCTCTGTCATTCTCTAGTCAGCAGAGGAAATGTGTATTCAAGCAAGGTCAGCTTCCAGATGCATCGGAGCCTTGAGACCACCTCCTAGGTAGTCTGTCTTTGTCTTAGAAGGTCTCATTTTCACTGCATCCAGGAAAGCAGGCTTCGGGCACCAGGCCTCTATCTCAGACCCACTGCCCAGGTGTGTGTCTCAGCAGCAGCCTCCACTTTGGCAAAACACACAGTAAAATAATCTGATCCGAACTGGAGCTGATGACCAAGGTTCTTTCTGTCCTGCCTGCACCAGGGAAACCACAAACAACTAAGACCCAAAGTGTACCGGACCATCTTCTGGTTTGGTTCCTGTATTTTGCATTTTTCTAAAAATAGCTATCTGTGAGTGCTAGACAGACGGCTGCTGGTTACGTAACTTATATCACCAGCAGTGCTCACAACCCTGCAAAGTAAGTACCACCAGTCCTACGTCGATATACCAGAACACCAAGATACGAAGCTGAGCATATATCCAAGCTGCACTGCTTGTAAGGATCTGAGCTGGCACTGGAGCCTGCTTCTGAGTCTAAAGCTTATTTCTCCTGTGTCAACTTCTGAGTGACGTCACTACCATTTCTAAGCTAATTTCCAGACTTCTTGGTTCATGGTTTTTTGTTTTTGTTTTTGTTTTTGTTTTGTTTTTTTTTTTTTTTTGAGACAGGGTTTCTCTGGCTGTCCTGGAACTCACTCTGTAGACCAGGCTGGCCTCGAACTCAGAAATCCACCTGCCTCTGCCTCCCAAGTGCTGGGATCAAAGGCGTGCTCCACCACTGCCCGGCCCCATGGTATTATTTTTAAGGACCAGAAATTTTATGTACGTTCTCTTTTGTAAAAGCCCAGGTAGGTACTGAATTTTTGTTCATGCATTTTGGGTTCCTGGAAGCAATGGAAGTTTCCAGACTGGAAAGGAGCACTAGGAAGGTTGTAGGGTAAAAACCCACCAATTCCTGAGCTTGGTTGAAATCTCATCAATTCCTGGACTCACCCAAAGCTCGAGCCTTGAAATCCCACCAATCCCCACCCTGGAAGTCCCCACCCTGAAGAACTCTTCACTCAAGAAATCCTATAGAAGCCTGGCTCTTGCTTGGTTTCCGGCTGAGAGGCAGCTGTGCAGTGGGACTTTGTGGTATTCCTTGGCTCCTGACTGCCAGGATACCATTTCCCTCAGAGCCATAACACTTCTATTGGGGAAACCTTTCTCCTCAGAGTGATAACACTTGTAAAGGTAAAAATGGGGATGGGTTGCAGGGAGAATTGCATTTCATTTTCTAGTCCCATATGGCTACAATACACAAAGAATTTAAATGCAGAACTGTGTTGCTGGCTACTTACTTCTCTTACAAATACTTGAGCTAATCAACTTATAGAAAAAGGGAGAAGGGACTCAGCAGATAAAGGCTCCAGTTACCAAGCCCGATAATTTGAATTTAATGCTCAGAACCACATGGTAGAAAAACAACTCCCTAGGGTTGTCCTCTGACTTTCATACATGTTCTATGACAAACACACACACACACACACACACACACACACACACACACACACACACACACACACACACTGAGATAGTAAAAATATATTTAAAGAGAATGGTTTGTTTTAGCCCATTATTTTGGAGCTTTCTGTCATAAATGGCTGCTCTAAAATCTTTGGGAGCTGTGGTGAAGCAGTACATTGTGGTAGGGAATGAGGTGTCCAAAGCCACCCACCTCAAGGCTGGGATGCAAAAAAGAACAGCAAGCGGCCCCAGAATTCCAGTCTTCGGGACATGTACTCAATGATCTAACTTCCTCTCACCAGTGCCCACCTCTGAATCATACCTACATGAGGAACAGGCCTTTACCACATAGACCTTGGGGACCCAGAGAACAGCAACCTCCTGGGTCAGCTCAAATTGTAGTCTTGTTTAGTGCCTTCCACACAGGTCTCACTTCAAATTAAGAGTTCCTTGGGGCCATGTTAATGACACCTGGCATTTTTTAAAGCACATTGAGGGATTATCAGAAGTCTCTTGGACAGGTTCCTCTGGAAACCAGAGCAACCCATAGAGGAAATGAGTTCAGAGGAGTTAAGTGACCTGCCTCAGGAACCCAGAGCTCTTACTGCATGGTTTGTAGTTTTTCCATTCTACTTGACTCTCAAGGATGAATGATTCTGCCTATAAAATAGCCTTACCAGCAGGGGGCGCAGGAGCATGCATGGGCCGTGGTGCCACTGGGATCTGTATGCTGGCCAGGCCACTGAGAGCTATTTATTTATTCAAATTTTCTGTGACTAATCTTTAAAATATTAATGACAATGCCCTTTCACCACTACCACAGGGTGGTCAAGTATGCAGTGGCTGACACACAGTTGGGGAGCAATAAATCATCTCTCAGGACCCTCACTATGGGATTATAAAGACATGGAGGTTAATTAGACATTGATTCCTCTTTGATGCTTTAATAAACACTTGTAATCGATCTACCTACTTGAAACTTAAAGTAAGCAAATTTATGTGTATATAATGGTCAAATACATAGATTTGCTGAAAAGATAGTAGTACCCAGCAAGAATTTGAGGAGGCAGATTAGATCTTCTCTGGGTGGAAGGCCTTAAAACAGGGCAGGCTACCTACCCCAGAAACTATTTAAACTTTAAAAAGTTAATATTGTATGATAGTCTTGGATATTGTATGGTAGACCTGTAATCCTAGCTGTCTGAGAAGTGAGGCTGGAAGTTCATAAGTTCAAGGCCTGCTTATACTACAAAGTGAGTTCAGAGTTACTTGAGTCTACTGTCTCAAAATTTAAGAACAAGAAAAGAGAGCCAGGGATACATACAGCTCAGTGGTGGGGTGTTTGCCTAGGAGACATACAACCCTGAGTTCTCCATACTGCCCCCAAAAGGTAAACGATTTTGTATACATGTGAAATATATATACATTACATAACATATTTTATATATTATAATATATGTGTATATATTATAATAATTTTGTATATATATTTCATAGTACAAAGACTTATTGTCACTTCTGCTTTCTTGATATTTCAAGATAGAAACAAAAATATTACCATAAATGATAAGATTGTTAGTGATTTCCCCCTCATGTTTATTAACAACATCATTTATTGGGGGGGGTCAAAATAGTAAATATATATATATATTATTTTACAGGAGCAGAATTGGAGTCTTAACATTATTTTCAAAAAAAAAAAAGCTAGGCCAATGATTAGGTAAATTAAGCCAATTGTAATAAAGTGACTTGAGTTTCAAGGTAGTTAAAGTATTAAAAACCTAATGAAATTTAAAGTTGGTCACTAGGCTTTAACGTAAGTGAGTCGGCAGCAGACAGGCCTCTGCTTTTTCATAAGGCCTAAATATGGCTCAGAATTAAATATAAACAATTGTTTATTCAAACAGCCATGAGACCTGTTTGTCCCTGTACATGTAACCCAAACCCCGCCTATCTCGGACTCCGGGTTGGCTGCACATCTCAGAGCCGTGTACGCTTGCTCTCCGCTACATAATTTACTCTGCTGAACTTGAAAAGGAGTGGAATTTCGATGCAGAGTTACCCATTAGCTCCAAGCTAAATTTAAACCTCTAATTAAATTAATCCGTTCATCGTAAACACTTTGCTTCTCCCTTAGAGAAGTGTAGCAAGGCTTCTTAGGTGTCACAAAGCCTAATTCAGGGCGACAACTGTTCCATACAGTATTTAGTAAGTCACCCACGCCTAGAGAACTCAGCGAGGGTCTTTGGAAAGTGTCTGGGTAGCCCCGCAGTTGCTCATCCTAAAACTACTTGTTGGGGTTGGGGCTGGTTCTTCCTAGACCCAGAGTCACTGTGTCCCTAGGCAGGAACCCATCTTTCTGGAACAAGGGGTCAAACAGATGTAGACGAAACAAATGGGAATATCAGTTCTCGTTTATAGAGGAATAAAAGACTCGCAGACATTTGAGTGTAAGATTATTTTAGCCTGCTCAGATCTTCACAGAAAATGCAATACATTTTCAGGGGCCAAATGAAAATCCCAGCTGTTCTTTGCTAAGAGCACCAGGGGTGTGTATATTAATCAGCTGGACCACATAGAAGATGCTAACACACCCGGGGAACTAGGTAGGTGCCTTTACATTTGTCTTGGCAGCCGCCCCCTGGGTCTGCGAAATAGTGGGGTCACATCCCAGTGATTAGCGACACTTGGAATGGGGACGTTCACATAGGAAGGTGTATCCCTCCACGTAACTGTTAACAAGAACCAGTGTGTCCAGGCCCGTGGGTAACACCAGATTTGGTTGTTGGGTCGGGTGCAAAGGCTCCAGGTGATCGCCCCGTAACTCTTCCAGGAGCACAAGCCTGGGCTGCGGCTCACCAGGCTCTACGGACACCCGCGGTTCTCCGCCCGAGCGTACAGGAGGACGAGCTCGCCTCCAGCACCTGGCTTCCGCGCGCCGCAGGAATAGCTGGGACCGTGGGGACCGGCCCCGTGAGCCCCCGCCCCGCCACGCGCCCGGCTCTGCTTCCCTCCTCCTCTTTCACCTCCTGCGCGGTCGCCTCCCGCCGCTGCGGCCTCCGTCTGCGGCTTTGTTTTCCTCCCAGGTCTCATTCTCCACACGTGATACTGTGTTATTGCAAAGAGCGCTCCGGAGCGCGAGCGCGGGGCGCGCGCACTTATAAATACGGACCTCCCGGCCGGGAGCCCGTGATCGCGCCGCACTGAGGGCCGGCCAGGCGCGCGTGGGTCCCGGACGCGGAGGGCGAGCCAGGCGCGTGTGGGTCCCAGCGGCGCCCGAGCGCCCAGGGCCGAGCATGGCCCGCCCGCGGGAGGGCAGGGCCGCCTCGCACACCGCCCGCGCCCCGTGCCCTGCCCAGCCCGGGTCGCCGGGGCTCGCGGCCGCCGCTTAGCACTCGGCACCCGCCACTCGCTTTTCTGGCACCGCGGAACTGACGCCGCAGACGGACACAATGGCGGCGGCGACCGCCACCGCGGGCACGGCCGCCTGCAGCAGCAGCAGTAGCAGTCGCGGCGGCGGCACGGACGCCGTGGCCAGTAACGGGGTGCAGCCGCCGCCGCCTCCGGCCACTGCGCCGCCCGAACCTCTCCGTAAGCCGCGCATGGACCCGCGGCGCCGCCAGGCTGCCCTGTCCTTCCTCACCAACATTTCTCTGGACGGACGGCCGCCGCTTCAGGACCACGAATGGGGCGGCGGCGAGGAGGGCGGCGCGGCCAAGCCCGGAGCAAGGGCTCGGCTCAGCCTGCTGGCCCCCGGCTGCAACACGTTCTCGGCACCGGGCACCGCGGCCGCGCCGTGGACCGCCGGCTCAGGTTCCAGCCCTTGCCCGCTGCCGCCGTCCCTGGTCCCCCGGGTGTTGGGAGAGCCATCTCAGCCGCCCCGTTCAGCCCCAGCCGTCCCCGGTGCTCAGCTGCCGTTGCCTGACGGGCCGGGAGGCACGGGGCAGGAGGAGCTGGAGGAGGACGATGCCTTCACCAACGTGCAGGTGCCACTGGCCAGCTTCTTGGGCTCCGGGACCCCCGGGAGTACGAGCGGCAGTCGGGGCCGCCTCAACTCGTTCACTCAGGGAATCCTGCCCATCGCCTTCTCCAGGCAGAACTCGCAGAACTACTGCGCCTTGGAGCAGTCAGGCCAGGGCGGCAGCACAAGCGCCTTGGAGCAGCTGCAGAGATCCCGGTGAGTATCATGGACACCACGCACGCCCAGCTTTGTTGTGTCTGGACGACAGGAACCCCACTGGGGTTGCTCCCATCTTCCTGCTCCTGGCTAGATCCTGGGCTTCTGGGCAGAATCCCAAACCACTAGGGCATCTGAAAGGGGAAGAGGCCCAGGGAGTGTGTGGTCACACGTGTGCACGAACCCGGCACTAGCAGAGTGGCCACACCATGCTCTTGCTTTGGCCAAGGAGTTGGGAGTTGGAAGAAGCTGTTAAAAAGCTGTGCGAGGAGTTCACTAGCTCCCTGAAACCCCGTCGAGACCTGGAGGTGCGTCCCCAGCTCCGGGCGAGCGGCGGCCCGGTGCAGTGGGTGGGGCCGGGGCGGGCGGCGCTCAAGGAGCCCCAACTAGCAACAGACACGTGGGAACCCCTCTGGAAAGTTTGTGGAGCCCGGGAAATCATGTTTTCCTAAGAAATGGAAAGTTCTTTTGGCATTTCCTTGGTTCAGGTCTAGGGTGTGGGGATAGAGAGGAAATGTGGCCTGAGACTTTTCCATTCCGAGAAAACTGGCGTGAGACGTTTACTGTATGCTTGTGCGCGTTATCTGCTGGTTTGGACATCTTAGCAAAAACGCGAGATTTGCTTATTGGAGAACTAGCTAGAGTTAAGTGCTATATGCTAGGACAGTGGCCTTGCTTCTGTGTGGGATACAGGTTGGGGAAGAAGCCCAAGGGAGTAGGTGGGGCTCTGCAGGCCTGTGTCGGAAGTCCTTTCTCATTAGTTAATAAAGCCTCCTGAGAAATTATAGCACTGACTACCTTAGCTAACTAGCATTAACTTGGGGAACCAAAGCCTCTGTTTCCCCTAAAAGAAACAGGCCTGGCCAGTGTTCTGTGGGCATGAGGTGCTAGCTTCCCAGTGCATAAAATCAGACCTGCACTGTCTTGGAGTGTTACAGTTCAAGTGTGCACGGGCCTTGGGCAGAGGTGTGGAGTCTGGGGAAGCAGCCTCCTGACTGCACGGATGAGTTAGTTGATAGTGGGTACAAATGACAATCCTGTTCTGCTGTTTCTTGTCACAGCATGCATCTCCCACGGTGAACGGGCAGCCCTAGGCCAGCAGAACTGCCTTACCACATGCTCTGGAGGCCAGCATAGGGTTATGACAGGCATTGTAATAAGCTGGTGCTGTGCTAATAAGCCAGTGGATCTCCTGAAGGGCCAGTGCACTGGAAATGGGATGGCCCTCCACTCTTCCTCCAGGAAACCCTTTCAGGAGGTGTGGAGTATCTAGCATTTCTGTGTTAAAAGACATCCAGAGCTTACTTGCTAATCCTAGCTCTGCAAACCCTTATGATGGCTTATTGATCCTTTCTGTCCAAACACATCTTGGGATGTGCTAGTCTCAAAGATGTATCCTTGCCAGACAGTCATATAAAGCAAACTATTTCTGAATAGCCTGTATTTGGAAGCCGGGTAGGTATGCTTTTTGGCAGGTTCTTTGTTTTCTCATTTTTTGTTTTTGTTTTTCCCAGACTGGATCTCTCTGTGTAGCCCTGGCTGTCCTGGAACTCTCTCTCTGTAGACCAGCCTGGCCTCAAACTCAGAGATCCTCTTGTTTCTGCCTCCCAAATGCTGGAATTAAAGGCTTGCACCACCACCTTTTGGCAGTTCTTAATGGAGGTGGCAGAGGGAAGGTTAAAATGGGTTGAGAGTGGTCAGTGTGGCCAGGGAGACCTTTGCCTGAGGTGTGTTACTTTCCCTGTTTACAGTCCTCTATAGCCCAGGTGTGGCCTGCCCTGCTCCCTCATTGTCCTGATATGTGTGCCTTCTGAAGCCCAGTGGCCCTTGGGGCTCTCTCCATAAGCTGCTTTACAAAAACAACAAAACAAAACAAAAACAAACAGGCATGGGTGGGATGTGAGCTGCCAATCAAATTGGACTTTCTGTGGGTTCTCTCCTGGCTCTATAAGAGATTCTTTGAAGCCTTTCTGCGTCTGGTTGTGGGCTCCTGACCCTCATGGAGAGCACAATCCTTTTGTTTTCACTCTGACCTGTGCGCCTTCATGCCAGTTTCCCAGGTGACTGACAAGTGCCACCATGGTGAACGGCATATCTACGATTTTTCTAGTGAATTTCCTATCTACTGAGTTTGTTATGGATATACAAAAAATTTTAAATTAATTAATTTATTAAAAAATCACAACTTCAAGATCTGGACTCTTAAAACTCTTTCTGGTTGCTTCCCCTGGACACCTAAGATACTGGGAATGATACCAAGATCCTTACGCATGCCAGAGAAGCCCTCCACCACTCAGCTATAACCCCAGACTCTTAGATCAATTAGAATGAATTGCTTTGCTGTCCAGTGTCTGAGCTACAGCAGGGAGTGACATTTCTGTGGTCAGGCCTTATGGTACCTACTCAGTAACCATGGATCCAAGCAGTGGTTACCATCTCGGCACATGGAAACTGGACATCAAAGGCATTTGGCCCTCATAACTGCCCTGGGTGTGGATTCTTTCACAGACAGGAAGACTCCGGGGCTCAGAGTGATTGAAGAACCGTCTCAGCCTGGACTCGATACTGAAAGGCACCTGGACCATGGACCCAGTCTGGGACGGGACAGCAGCTTGGATCCTTGCCATTCCACTCTGGCTCTTCCCCCTTCTGCCTTGCCCTTTGTCAGGAACACAGGAGGCCAGATACTCCATGTTGAATTTGTAGCTCTTTTCTGACGGTCTCTGACATTTTTCTTCCCTTTTTGATCCTCCAATTTCGTTCCCGCTTCTTAGGTTCGCTTCCTAGGTTCCATTCGGAATCTCCAGGACTCCCGGGATCCTGCCAGCCTTTGGGAAGGGGCTTGACACAGGTCCGGGAAGTCACCAGCTGCCATTATACTTTATACCTTGCCCTGTTTCCCTTCCGCTGGAGCAGTGAGCCCCACATGGGCAAGATGTTAATAGACAAAGGGGAGCAGATCTTGAAAATGTATTTTATGGCTTCTTTTACTTAAAAAAACATCATCTTAGGCCACGGCTGGCAGAAACCCTTGTTCTGCTTCCAGGATCTTCTGACTGGCAGGCAGCCACCCAGCAGCGCAGAGTAGAGCTCAGGTGTGAGCGCCAGCCAGAAGGGCTGCAGTGTCAGAGGACTGTTTAAAACCAGCACAGGCCTTTGCCTTTTAAAACATCTGAGTGAGTATAGTGTGCCAGTCAGAGTTGGGTCTGTGGTGGATGGAGGCCATTTGACAAAGCCCATGTCCTGGGCTGGGATGCTCCATGAAAGCTGTGTGACCCTGGGCAGGTGAATCAACCCTTCTGAGTCACTTTCCTCTTGAGCTCTTCCACTTGTGTTTTGTGCCCTTGCAAATGCCTTGGCTTTACTCAACTTTGTATTGAATGCTAAATGTGCTCCAGGGGTCAGGGCTGTCAGATGCTAATATAGTTAGCACCCCCCTTGGGATCTGTTCTTAAAAAGCAGGTGGTCCTGTCAGGCAGCCTTTGTCTGCAATCCTAGCACTCTGAACCTGAAGGCTGGAGGATAAAGGCCAGCCTGGGCTACATATTGCCCCAAACAAAAGCTAGCAGTTCCTTCTAAGCAACTAACCAGCCTTGGGAATAGAAGAGGAAGTTGCTGTAGAGGGAGGCACTGTCCAGGCCTGAGGACTTCCGGGAGTGAGGCTGATTAAGTCACTTGCTCAGGATCACCCAGCTCTTCAGGGCTGAGCCCAGGCTCTTGGCAGTTTGCTTCTCTTGGCCACTTAGGGTTTCTGCTTCCTCCCTCTGCTGCTCCCACCTCAATGTGGAAACCTGGTTCATGCTGGTAAAAACTGTAATCACTGAGGGTTTATTAGAAAGAAAAAACCCAGGAGTTGAGAGCCAGAGCCTGTGAGAGGAGGTGGTCATTCCTCCCTTACCTCGTCACCACCTTGCTTCATGACTGATTTCCCCAGCAGTCAAACCCAGGTTACCTCTGAGCCATGTTTCCAGCAACGTGAGTTTCAGAATTCAGAGCTGTGCCCAGGCTCCAGGCAGGGTGCTTTCCAAAGACTGGGTGACCACTGAGCTTTCCAATAGGCTAAGGGGTGGCAGAGGCGTCTCGGGTCCAGGTAGTGTTCTCACTGTAGTAAAATCTGCATCATGTGTCAACTAAGGAAGCTGAACAAATGTGAAGCCTGGGGTGAGCCCACTGGGAGAGATACAGAAGCCCATGGGCTCTGTCTCGTCCACCCATCAGCTACTCCAGAAGCTCACCTCACGGGGGAGTTAGGAGAGTAAAAAGAAACAGCATGAGCTGCTGACCTGATCCAGGACCGGCTTTGAGAATTCTGGGCTCTCAGCCTCAGTTTTCTCCTGGTATTAGAGGCTGCCCCGTCCAGGGCTAGTATTCTAAGTAAGCCCTGTGGTCTGCTGTGAAGGGCTAGGATGTGTCTGGCTTGGGGGCATAGGATAATTTAATTGTAGAACTAGATGCAAAGAGGTGGTGAATTTGTTTATGGACCTGCTTGGGAAACAGGCATGAATGAATGAGGGAGCAGGCAAGCCAATGACTGGGCTACCTTCAGGGCAGGACAGACTTTTATTTATTTAATTTTGAGTAAGGTCTCAAGTAGCCCAGACTGCTTTAAACTTGCTTTGGCAGCAAGGGTGGCCTTGAGTTTCTGCCCCTCCCAACTCCTGTCTCTGAAATGCTGGTATTGTGGACAGGTACAACCTTCAGCTGTGCCACCTGAGAAACTAGAGGGTCCCTCTGGACTTTAGACTTCAGGAGCCCATCCAAACAGGAAGCCGTGGCCTGCCTGAGGTGGCCATTCCCAGCCAACACCCCTCCCTATCAAGGAAATGGGCTGTAGTAACCTTGACTGCCAAGGGGCCCATTTATAAAGTGCTTTTGTAGATAGATGTGGATTGTAGCTGTAGCCAAGAGTAGAGCAGGAGTCCAAGGTCAGACAGCAGACCTGTGAAGACCTTGGATGCTTTATTTGCCAGGTATGTAGAAGAAACTCTAGTAAGGGGTATTGTGTATTCATTCAACAGGAGCTGTTTCTATTACAAAGCTCCTCTGTGCTGAACACAGGAGGTATAGACATGAACTTGGATCCCTTAAAAAAAATCGGGGGCTGGAGAGATGGCTCAGAGGTTAAGAGCACTGACTGCTCTTCCAGAGGTCCTGAGTTCAATTCCCAGCAACCACATGGTGGCTTACAGCCATCTGTAATGGGATCCGATGCCCTTGTCTGGTGTGTCTAAAGACAGAAACACTCACATACATAAAATAAATAAATCTTTAAAAAACAAAATTGGATCCCTTGCAGTGTTGAGTGGTACAAGTTAGCCCATGATCTAGCAGGGATGAATGGTAGGCGAGCTCTTGGTTTGCGCTCCCACCGGACAGGGAAACTTTTCACCCTCTGTGTGAGTCCTGGGGCAGGACCTTGATCACTGTGCTGTTATTTAACACACAGATAATGCATGTTGAGTCTTCAGTGAGACCTAGTGGTGACAATCCTGAGACAGGGTGTCAGTCCTGTTTTAAGGTGGGGAGAGGTTGATTAAGTAGCTTGCCTGAGGTCCCTCAGCCCGTTTGTGGGATGTGGTTTTTAGGTCTTTGGAATCTGCTGGTGCCTTCACAGCCCAGTGTCAGTTTCTTTCATTGACTTCAGCCCTCAGAAGCAGACTTGGTGACCTCAAAGGTCACCGCCCACACTGCTTTCTTTAGATTCCTGCCTTTGTGTCCTCTAAGGAGGACCTCTGTGGGCCAGGGAAGCAGGGCTTTCTGTGACCACGGGAGTGAAATCTCATGGGTACCTATGTGGGGTCCCCTTTCCTGCCCTCACTCCCTGATACTGTCAGTGTCCTGTTGTCAGAGTCTCTGTGGGTGGGACCAGCTCTGCTTTCCTTCCCTGCTGTTCTCCTCAGCCTGATCACCCTGCTTCCTTCCTGGGCCTTTGTTTGTTTGGATACTCTGTGTCTTCACAGTGCTGGTCCCCAGTCTGGGGTCAGCAAGGTGTGGCCCACTGGCCTTTATATATTGACTCCTTGGAAACAGCCACCCCACACAATCTGTGTTGTCTTTGCTAAGATGGCTGAATTGGGGAGTTGTAACAGGGACTAGGTCACCAGCAGAAGCCTCAGCTCAAGTCCCCTGGCTTGTCCTGGAAAATCATGGCACCTGTGGGCTGAAGTGCTCAGTGCCCAGAAGGTGTGCAGGTGCCCAGGCTGCGTTCTGCCCACCTTTGGCTCCACCCTGGATGACATGGTATTTCCCAAGAGGGCCCCTTTCTTCTTTTGGGCTCAACCATTCCTTCTCCCTGGGTAGGAAGACCTTTCTAAGACCCACATCTGATCCTACCAGATGCAAATTCTTTGTATTTCTTACAAAGTGGCCTTTGGTGATTCCTGGTTGATACTACCCCCTCCCTCAACATGTGGGGGTGACTCTTCCAAGGCTGCCATCACAGCTGTGTATGTAGGCTGCTGTCCCTGGGAAAAGTCCCCAGCACCGCCCTCCTGATGGTGATGCCTCTTCCACAGGTGTCATGCCCCCCCCTTCATTGACCTCTCTGGCATGCATGCTGTCAGGCATTGTTGGGTGGACCATTTGGGGGCCAGATATCATCAAATGGACTTCCTTTCCTGTAGAGTGTCCATAACCAAAACAAAACCCAGTTTCCTCACCACCTGCCAATGGCAGTAGGGAGGTTTGGTTTTGGTTTAGACGGTACTGAGAGGACAAACCCAGGGTCTGGCTCTACCAGAGGTACCATTGGGAGGTACAGCCTCAGCCCAGTGGGATCCTTGCACCTGGCCAAACCCCTTCAAAGCTGGTGCCCACCCCTTTCCTCAAGGCCATCTCCCCACATGCCTGCTTCTTCCAGTTCCCCAAGCCTTTATCTTTTTCCCAGCAGTCACTCCTGCCTCAGCTCATTTGGTGAGGCAGGATGCTTATGCACCACCTCCTCTCTTCAGCAGCCTGACCAGCCTACCCCAAGCAAAGCCACATCCTGGAGTAAGTTGAGGCTGCCTGTGTGGCTTGCACCATCCTGACTCTCCTCCTCTTCCTCTTCTTCCTCCTCCTCTTCCTCTTCTTCCTCCTCCTCTTCCTCCTCTTCTCCTTCCTCCCCCTCCTCTTTCTCTCCCTCCTCCTTTTCCTTCTTCTCCTTTTCTTCTTCCTCCTCCTCTGGTGGGCAGCAAAAGAGACGAAGCCCTCACTCCCCTTCATTGGTGTGTGTTTGCGCTTTATCTGTTCCATATCCCTGTGTGATGCAGATTCTACCCACTTTAGAGCTGAGGAGACTGAGGCTGGGTGGTTTAAGGAGTCTTGCCTAAAACCCCTTAGTTGTGACAGTGTGCTGGGTTTGCCATGGGGAAGTATTGTCAAAGCTGATTGGTGAGCTCAGAGCTGGGCAGAAAACTGAACTCATCAGGATGTGACTGTCACCACCCTGGGAATCCAGACTGCCAGTCAGGTCCCTTCCTGGCTTCCTGCGAGCTGTGTGCTCTGGGGGTCACCCCATGAGTACATGTTTGTGTTCTACTTTTCCCTTGGGGGGCCGTGCCAATGTTCACATCCAAGGAAGCATGGGGAAAAATCAGTTTCTGAAGAATCTGCTAGGTAACTTGGGCATGGTGGCTCATGCCTGAATCCCACACTCAGAGATGGAGACAGGAGGACCAGCATGGGTTCAAGACCAGTGTGGGCTAAGACTGTATGTCAGAAGTGCTTAAGGGAGAAAAAGGAATCTGCCACAGCAGATGGTCCGAATGTCCCCCAGAATTACTGTCTGCTGTCCACTTCCGGATACCATGGCTGAGGCTGTAGCTCCGTTGACAGGGTTTTTGCCTAGCACAGGAAGCCTGAGTCCCATTCTCCAGCACCACAAAAGAAAACAAAAGCTAAACCCGTTGTATGAGTGTGGTCTGTGGTAAATTTTAAAACAAAACTTTCAGGGCTGGAGAGATGGCTCAGCGGTTAAGAGCATGTACTGCTCTTGTGAAGAACCCAGGTTGGTCCCTGGCCTCAACACTGGACTGTTCATAACTGCCTGTAACTTCAGATCCAAGGATCTAACGCCCTCTTTTGGCCTCTTTGGGTACCCGCACCACCCCAACTATGCATACGCCTACCTTAAAAGCTTTAAATATTTTTTTTAAACCCACAAAATCTTTTCAGATACTGAAGCTATCTCCTGCTCAGCACTCGGCACTCTGTGGGAATCACAAATTTACTGGTAATTTTTTGTTTACAAACTGTCATGCTGTGGTTCTGTTTTTGCTTTGGTTTTCTGAGGTTTCCAGGAACATAGCATTGATCAGGGTTTCCCAAGCCTTCTCTCTGTGTGAGTAGTCTGGATAATTGCACACCAGTTCATATTGAACAAAGCTGTCCTTGGTGTGGCCTAGGGCTTCCTGCTGCATGTTTAACCACAGAGATGAACACTTAAAGTTCTAGACTCTAGAGTGTAGAGCCTTTTAGCACTTGAGATTGCAGTGTCGTGGGAGCGCATGGAGGAATTTGGTCTTACCCAATCATGATAGAGTTAAAGAAAAATAAAACCCGCAAGAATAGAATAGAATATTTGTAAGCGCCAAAGATCTATGTTCCTAGAACACTAATTTTTACTTTAAAACACTTTTCTCATTAACCCAATTATTAATAAACAGAAATGTCTACTTTGTAGTCCTAGTAGGCAAGAGCTATGCAGAACAGATGGGAAAGGTGTGGGAAGCCTTCTGCCTAGGGCTGGCTAGAAGCTGATCTCACTCAGAAGCTGGCTGTCCCCGGTGTAGTCCGCTTTAGAAGGATGTACAATGAAGGAGCGGAGGTGATTGTTGTGGGCGGTGGTTGTGGTGTTTGCTCTGTCCGGTGGGGATTGTAAATGGGACTTGTTTGGAGCCCACAGCTCACAAAGGGCCTCCACAGGTGCCTTCTCATCCAAGCACTCAGAAAGGCGGCAGGACAGGAGTACTGTGCTAGCGACATCCTGTTCTCCAGTTCAGAGAATTTTAAAACATCCAGACACTTACCCCTAGAGTCATGTCACTTAACAAAACAAGGGCTTCTATTAAGTATTGCAGAATGTACCCCGATTCCTGTTGGGAGTCCCCACTCTATTTGTTAACCTCAGAAGAACAGATATCTGAAGGCCGGACCTGCCAGAGCCAGTCACAGTCAGTGTGGTGAAGGACAGAGTAATGCTCACCAGGGTTTGGGACTGCAGCCTGCCCATCAAGCATGCTGACTGGCACGTGATAACCTCCTGGGCAGGCCAGCAGGACCCTGTGCTGGCAGGAGTGGTGGAAAAATTTCCCAAGAACCCAAGAAGGCAGCTCCTTCCGTGGGAAAGGGCACCTGTGCTTCTCCTCAGCCTCACAGCCTCTTTGTTCTTACAGTGGGTGAGAGGACTGAAAAGGGGAAGGACCCCCTCTGAGTCACGGCCACCCACCGGAATCCCCTAAGCCTCAGTGTTCTCACCCTTATGGAGTATATTAGTTTTCCTGTTGCTGTGACTGAATATCTAACAAGGACTTGAAGATAGATTATTTCAGATGACGGTTCAAAGGGGTGTGGTACCTCACCACGGGGACAGCATGGTGGCTGGTCACACGGCGCCTGCATCAGGAATCAGAGAAATGAATGTTGGTGCTCAGCCCCCTTCCTTTGCCCTTTTTATTCAGTGTAGGACCCTAGTCCCTTGGATGGAGCTATCCACATCCAGGGTGGGTCTTACCCCCTCAGTTAACCTCCTCCAGAAAACTAACAGACAACCAGTGTTTCCATTAAGCTGACCTTGTTAGCCAACCATCTCAGGAGTGATTGGGCTGGGGTGCTGAAGTCTTCAAAGTTGGCAGCGCCTTGCTAACGGCCCCGTGCTTTCCACCAGGAAGCCCTTGAGAAGCTGGTCAGGCCTGGGTAGATGGTGGGGAGCTGAGGGTATGACACTGGGGTAGCTAAGTCACTGCAATTTTATAATTTCATAATAGTGGTAAGACCAGTCCTTAGGGAAACCACACCGCCTGTGGGTGCCGCTCCTGCCCCCCAGCCTTACCCATACAGCAAGACCCATCCTGCTTGCCCTGGCTGTCTCAGCACGGGGGGGGGGGGGGGTCAGGGAGGTGCCATGGCCATCTTGCTGTTTGTGTGAAGGGCAGTCAGGAGATGAAGTCTCAAAACAAGCTAGGGAAATAAACTCTCCCACTTCCTTTGCAGAAGCTGGGGTCGGGTGCTGTGACTTAGCTTCCAGGGTCTACATGGGATGGCTCCTTGGGGGATAGACGAGCCAGCAGCAGGCACACCTTGCTGCTCAGTGACTAGGCTGATTCCTGTTGTAAGTTCTTCCTCTCTGACCCTTTGCACCCCTGGCCAAACACTTAGAACTGTGCTCGAGGCTCTGAGGTATAATGTATTTGGCACTGGGACAGCAGCAGTTTCAATATCAGCTCTGTCCAGGTGTCTGACCCAGGCAGTGGCTGCACAGTTGTTAGATGAATGGGACCCAAGACTTGACCCAGAAGAGAAGCAGAATCTCTGTGCTGAGGCAGCTGGGCTCTGTGTAGCAGAAGTCAGGGGCCACCTGAGATGGGAGCCATCGACAGTAGTGGAGAAGATGGCCTTTGGGCTGGGCTTGCAGTTTGGCTGTGATACCATTGTGAGCACCTAGTATTGACACCCACCGGGTGCTTCCTTACAGAAAGAATCTCACTTCGGAGGGAGCAGGAAAGGTATGATAAGCCTTTCAAAGACACACCTGTGAGTCACCCATGCCTCCTGTAAATTACCAATAAACTAGCTAGACTTGGTGGGATTGTTTCTTTGGTCTGTTGATGCCCTCTTTGTCTGGGATAGACAGACAGACTCTCCAGGAAGAGTCCACAGCAGGCATCTACCTCTGTGGCACTTTCTTTTTGCTGTTGTACGATGTACCTGGGTAAACATCATCCCCTCCTTAAGGCCGCCTGGAATTGCAGAATGGGCCCTCTTGAAAAGGGAATGCAAAAATGAGATCAGAGGAGAAGGACAGTCACCCCTAAAGTATGGAGAGAGGTTTTTATTGTAGAAGTAAGGGAGAAAGCAGGCTGAGGAGAGTCCAGGCTGAACATGGCTGGCAGAACATGCGCTGCAGAGTTCAGGTTAGTGGGGCAGGGTGTGCCAACAGGTAACAGGTAGGGACTGAGGGATGCTGGGAGAACCTGGCAGCCAGGTCTGTTCAGTTAGCCATTGGTCTTGGATTTGAGACCTAGCAGAAATGGGATTGTTGTAGATGTAATTAGTTAAGATGAGGGTATGCTGAGTTAGAGACACTCCAAATGCAAAGATCGTGTCCTCCTCCTCAGGCAGTGTGAGCACGCAGAATAGGCAGTGTGGACAGACTTACACAGGTTGGTGTGATGTTTCTAGCATGCTCAGAGAATATTAAGGAATCCTGACGACTGTGGAAGTTGGAGGAAGCATATCTCCCTAGAGTGCCCAGGGGAACCAGCCTCGCAGCACCTTGAGTCTTCAGAACTGTGGTTGTCACAGTGGCTGGTGGTCAGAGTCACAGGTAGAAGCCAGTTCTCCACATGGGTGTGCCAGCCTTCCTCCCTGTGGCCAGCAGGATGGGTAGAGATTCTATGATTATAAGTAAGCTTTCTGCTGCTGTAATAAATAGCCGTGGAGAGGCTGGCTCGTCATTTGGGAAGTTGTAGGCCACTGTCCATTGGCGCAGTTACTTTTGGGCAATGGCAGGCAGTCTGTCCTAGTGAGAGGATGTGATGACACAGAACCACGCAGCTCAGGGCCAGAAAACAAGTGAAGGGGAGGCCGACCTGACTTTCACAGTACCCTGCAATCGACTCAGTGATCATTGACCCAAATTTGGAATCTTCGGATCCCAAATAACCCAAAGGCCTTTGAGTAACCAGGGCACAGACCTTTAATACATGGCCCTTGAGGGGCATGTGTGTGTGTGTGTGTGTGTGTGTGTGTGTGTGTGTGCGCACAATCTACACTCCATGCTGGATTCTGAAGTTTTTGGTCAGATCTTTGGCAGGCTTTAGAGCAGTCTTCTGAATATGTTCCCTACCAGCGCCCTTCTGCAGAGCAGGTGAAGGAGCACAGAGATCCTTGTTCACACACACGCCCCAGAGGAGCCTGGAATGTTCAGCACAGAGGGCCGCTCCTTCAAGGAAAGGAACACAATCAGCACCTGTTGCCCACTGGAAGTCTAGGAGTGGGCATGCTGCCCTTGCCTTATCCCTGTGGCTAAAGACTTTCCCAACATTGGATTCTCCACATGCCCCTTTGTCAAAAATTCATTCTCCTCAGTCAATTTATAGAACCCATCTTTATAGACATTACAAAGGGTTTTGAGGTAGTCACTCCTGGTCTGGATTTAGCCCTACTTTGTTCCTCAGGGAGATTTATGTATGCTTTGTTGTACACATGGGATTGACTTAATTATCAGCAGAATAGTTTTCACCAAATTGTGCTGTGCTTAAATATGGCTAAAATAAACCTCTCGGAGTCAGACCCCCAAAGTCTCAACAAACACCGGCTACTGAGTGGTGTTGACCCAAAGTGCCTTCTCACCTCCTGAGGCTTACCTCTCTGCAGACATCTCTGAGGTCATATCTGAGACCCTCACAGACGTGGCTAGACATGGTGCTTTAATTATGAGACACTGTGTTGTAGAAAATCCAGCATTCCAGTGTGAGTCGTTGGAAGCACCAGGTCCCAGCTCTGCTTGAGGTGGTGAGGAGGGGGACTCTGAGGCCTTCCTCCCCCTCCGAGCACAGCTGTGCACCACCGGGTAAATTTTTGCTGAGTTTCCTCGCCTTGGCTCACCTGCCTCCTCCTGTCTGTCTCTCTGCCTCTGCTCTGCAGTCTGAGGAATTTCATGGTGTCTCTGCTGGAAGGTTGTGTCTGCTGCTTCAGGCATGTAAATAGACTTCTTAAAGGCATTCTACTTTGTGCCAAACCCTGGGGACACAGAGAGACCCTAGAGAGATGGTGCACTCTCTCCACACATCAGTTAGCAACTAGTGTGGGAGATGGGTAGAAGAAAGGCACTCATAAAACTGCCTGTAAAACCAACTCTGGAAGCTGCCATGAAGGGACTCTTCTGTTAGACATGGTGGCCGGGAAGGTGTCTCTGAGGAAGATGAGAAGCAATGGGAACCATCTAAAGCTGGGCATGGTGGTAGACTCCTGGAACCCTGGCATGTTGAAGGCTGGATCAAGAGGATTGCCAGTTTGAGGCCAGCCTGGGCTACATAGCAAGATTCTGTCTAAAGAACAACAACAAAAATCCCTTACACACAAACCAAAGACAAAAAGCCAGCTAAAGCTGGGATGCAGGTTCTAGGCACTGGGAATCATGTGTTCTGGATCCATGAGATGTGTTTAAAGGAGAAAAGAAATGGGTAGCTGGGGCACAGAGAGGAACTGAGTGTGTAGTATGTATGCTTATTAGAAACAAACCTCTTGCATCCTGAGAGACACAGTGGCTTGGGGTGAGGCAAAAGTTAGAGCGAACTTGGTGGGCTCAAGGTGCATGCTGGGAATTGATAGAGAGTCCATTGAATGGTGCCTGACAGCTTAGGCTGGTGTAAGGAATCTTGAAAATAGTCACAGGACAAATCAGTTATGGGCTTGATACATGTTACAGACAGGATGGTACTGACCCTGCTGGCCTACAACAAAATCCATGTTGGTGTGTTAAGGAAGGCTTCCCTTCTGGAGTGATTGCTGAGGACAGGCAGAGGAGTCGACAGGATGGATGACTGGACAGACAGGAGACGCAGTAGATCTTGAGTGATACTGGGACAGTTCATGTAGACAGAGGAGCCATTGTGCACATGTATAGTTTAGAGATTGAAGGACCCTCGAGGACAGGAGGATCCGCTATGTACACAGTGGGATCAGAGTATTCATAGAATCCAGAGCCGGAAGGATTGAGGCAGAGCAGAAAAGATGTGCAGAGGCCAGAGAGAGTAGATTTCAGAAGTCCAGGCAGCAAGATGGTGGCCACGCAAACCACATGATCATGACGGAGGAGGTAAGCAGGTTAGAGACATCAGGTTTAGTGGGATGGTTTGGAGATGGGGGACAGGGAAGAAGAGGGGATGGCAGTTGGTTCTTTCCCTTGTTTTATTGGCAGTTTTGCATATGCTTATTGAGCATTCAGTAAGCATGGTATTATTTATAAAAGCACCAGTAAAACGGGAAAGAACCAACTGCCAGCCCTGGACCTCATCACATCAGACACAGAGAGCAGATACATCTGCTTTTTCCTGGGTCTGTGGCTTTAGGCGAGTCCCTTAATTTCCTTGAGCCTCACTGGTCACCTGTGAAGGGAGAGATCCCATTACAAGAGTGGATACCTCCTAGCAGAGTATTCGAAGCCCAGATCTAATGACCATGATCTCTGAGGCATGCAGAATGAAATTCTCACTAAGAGTCTCAAGTGGTTAGTAGAGGCCAAAGCTCATGCTGGCCTTCCTCCTCAAGTCCTTACAACCCCCTGGGACTCCACCTCACCCTGAAGGTCAAACTTCTTCCCCCTCTGGGCACTGTTGCTATTTGACATGGGGAACATTTTATCCAAGTGAGTTTTGGACTCAGCTTTAGGACCTAGGTGCCCAGCACATTCTTAACACTGCCTTAAGAATATACTTTGGTCACTCCACAGCTTGGCTCTGGTAAAGGCTGTGTTGGTGGGATGCTGCGGTGCATGCTGGGAAGGAGGTAACATTGTACAAGTTCACCTCCTTGCTTCAGACACAGTGTTTCACGGAGGCCAGGCAGATTGGAAGCCTCAGGAGTGTTCTATCTCTAGGTATCCTGTAGGCAGTACAGAGAGGAACAATATAGCCAGCATAGCTGCGTTAGAAGGTGTGACAATTGGAAACGTTTAACATTAGCTCTCTGGAGCCGGCAAGAGAAGCGTCAAGACTGAAATACAAGGAACTGCATAAGATGTGTATGGGCTGGTGGAATCTGGCATAGGAGGAAATATTTACATGAGAGTTGAGCATTGATTTTATATTGTCACAAATTGGTACCAGATGCCTGCCTTTTCAGACAGACTCCCGAGCTCATCTGAGACTCTGAGTTGGACAGCAAATCACTTTGCCATTTGGAATGCCAGTTGATATTTTTTGGAAGTTGTTCCCTCCCTCCCCCTGCCCCCCGGGGGGGTAAAGAATTGGTACTACAGACTTATAAAGCTGCACTTTTGTGAATGGTAATTAACAGATGATGCCCCAGGGAGCATTTCCCGTTTCTTTTTATAACCCTGGCAGAAGGGAAGGAGGTGACATTTCATTAGCATTTGCATCTCCTCACTGGCAATTAGTTCATCCTGGTGTAGCCATGTGCAGCCCTGGTCACTCCGGTTCCAGTTTTCTTCAACCTCTGGGCACAGGAGAGCCAGAGTACTTCTGTCTAGGGCTTCAGGGCCTTGTGCGGGCTCCATGTGGTAGCATCCCAGGAGTGGATTTTCCCTATGGTTGAAAACAGTGGCTTTTTGTTTGAGCCCTGGGTTTAGTGAGTGTTTAGACAGTGTTTTCTTATGCTGCAGGCGGTTTTTCTTGCTGGATGTAAGTGCCTTATAAGGTTGGAAGGTGTGACGTGCCTCCTTGTGCCTGCAAGGCTTTCTCCGAGGGCTGAGCTGACTTTCCTCATGGTTGTCAAAGGGTCACTTAGGTTCCTGGGAGAATAGTCTGCTCTGGCTCTGGGGCTGGGATGCCAGCAGACTGAAGCCTGAGGCTCAGCCTGGAAAAGCGGAAATGCTTGTGAGGATGTGGTTGGTGCAAGCATGCTGGCCGTTCAGCAGTGGGTTTGTTACAGTCTCAGTCAGTCATTGTCATTTAAAACACTATGACTAAAACTAACTGGGGAGGAACGGGTTTATTTCACCTTACACCACTGAGGAAGCCAGGGCAGGAATCTGGAGGCAGGAACAAGAGCTTAGGCCATGGAGGAGTGCTGCTTACTTCCTGGCTTGCTCCCCTGACTTGTACACCCTGGTTTCTTATAGCACCCAGGGCCACTGGTCCAGGGGTGGCCTCTCCCCTGGTGATCTGGACTCCCCCACATCAATCATTAAACAAGAAAATGCCCCACAGGTTTGCCCACAGGCCAATCTGGTAGGACACTTTCTCAACTAAGGGCTCTTCTTCCACAGTGACTCTAGCTTGTGTCAAGTGGGTATCAAACCAAACCAGCACAGCCTCTTTCCCCTGTGCTGTGGCAAAATGTCTGAGAAGAAGCAACTTAGGAGGTGGGGGGGGGGGGGGCTTGTTGTTTGGGTTTACAGTGTGAGTAGTTAAATTCTAGCATGGGGGGACACAAGGGCAGAAGCAAGAGGTGGGCAGTCACATTATGTTGCAGGCAGGAAGAAGAGAGAAGGGTGTTCCTGGCTCAGCTTACTTTCTCTTTTACTTTCAGTCTGGGATCCCATGAAACAGTGCTACCCATATTCAGGGTGGGCCTTCTCTCCTCTGTTAAGCCTCTCTGGAAAGACCCTAGAAAGGCACATTCAGTCAATAGTGAAAATTACTTAATCACATCTGGGCTGTGGTGTAACCTGCCATGGCCAGGCTGTGGACTCTCATGTGGTGCCTCACTCTGTACACAGAATGAGGCAGGATGAGGCCTCTCAGCTCTACACTTCTGTTGGCCAAAGGTTTCCTCGCTGTGGACTGGAGACCCAGAGGGCCGAGGGCATCAGCATTGTGTGTAGAAGTCTTCTTGGGTGCCAGGTGCCTATGCTCTGTCTTCCTTCACAGCCACCTACATTCCACATAGGTGAGTTTCTAGAATAATAGTCTTGCTTTCGAAGCATTCTCATTGTTCTTATTTATTTTTAAGCAAAGCTATTGAAAACTCTGAGTTACGGAATACTGAACCAGGCTCAGACTCCTGAGAGCCTCTGGTCAAACTTTTATAGTTCCATCAGTTCATAGCCTGGTCTCCAAGTGTCTAAAAACACCTTATTTAATACATGCTGTTGGTATGTGGTTGAGCCCACAGATGACAGTCCTGCGACTCGTGCCTGAATAAAAGGTCCCACTGTGTCCCAAGGGCACATCACAGCTTCCTTGTGCTTGGCAGCCCTCAACTACACACTCGCTTTACGGTTAGACCATTTCATTTCAGTGAAATTATGATAAAACCTGCAAAAATGAAAGAGAAAATTACTGGATTACAGAGAGCTTGGAGAGGATGTATGCTTGTTGTTACCAACAGATAAGAAAGCAGTCACCTTGTCTGTCATTCGGGTCACAGGGCGGCTCGCTGACTGCCAACTGCCTGTGCGCATTCCTGACATGGACATGTCGATATGGGTTTGATATAGGAGTTACTGATGAGCTCTGTGCTTGCAAATGTACTTGTGCTATGTGACCTGTCCATCATGTATTGTGGATATAAATACTTGGTACTGTGCACGGTGCTTGCTACATACCTAACCCCTAGAATGCCTGAATCATGAGGAGTCTGTGTATATTATTCAGCTGCTTATTGCTATATTTTCAGGGGATAGAGGCTAGACAACGCAGCACTTTCCTTTTGAAGGCTGGCCTCATCTAATCCCATTCACCCCTCACCAGCCCTTCAGACTAAATCCTCTTCCCTTCATGGAGAGGGAGCCAGGAGTGAGAGTGCTCACATAGCTGAGGGTCATGACAGAAAAAAAGACTACTTGGCTCCAATCTGTGTTCCCCTGTGATGATGTGCTGGCAAGGGAGGCCTGAGACACAAAGAACGCATTGGTGGAAGAAGCTTGAGGACCTGAGTTTAAATCTGCAGCACCTGTCTAAAGAGCCAGCACAGCACAGCAGCACACTCCTGTGAGGAGGCAGAGATGTCCAGTCCCACGTCCCTGGGCCTAGAACCCTGCGGCCCTAGCCTAAGAGGCTAGCCTCAGGTCCTCACACACACGCACGCGCGCACACACACACACACACACACACACACACACACACACGCACGTCTTTCTGATTTTTGGTTCCCTATTCATAAAATAAAACAACAAGCCCAACCAATAGGGTTAAATGTGAGATCGGAGTGAATGGATTCAGATTTGGTGCTCAGAACCATGTCAGGGACCAACAGATGCCCTGTATTTTAGCCCAGGACTACACCAAGTATGTTAAGTACTCAAGAGAAGATTCTGGCTCCTCCTCACCTGCAACCCAGAATGACAGAAACGGCACAGTACTGCTGTGATTCCACAGCACCACACCAAGGAGGATTTTGAATTTTTCAGTCCTTTTGGTCCACTTGGGTTACTTCTGAGCCTGGGAAGCCTGTTTTGAGCTTTGTGTATTCAGTTTGACTGTCAGCAGGTCACAGGTGGAACTCAAGTCACTTTTTTTTTTTTTTTTAATGAGTGGGCAGCTAGTCAGATGAGCAGGTACTATGAGGCACCTGCTGGGCTCCCATCTGGGACCTGCGGAAGTATAAGCAATAGAAGAGACCACTAGAGGTCACAGAAAAGAGCACCATTCATTTCTGTGCTACAACCCCCCCCCCCCTTTTTAACATATATTTAACCAGCCTGCCAGTTTCCCTCCCTCTCGCTGCCCAGCAGCACTAAGACAGGTTCATGCCTCACCAGTGTGGGGAGGAAAGAGCCACAGTGTGTGGGGCCCGTAGGCTAGCGTCCGTCCTGGACCTGGTCAGATCCTTCCTCTGGGTGTGACCCCTCTGTGCGGTGCTGACAAAGGGTGTGATCATCTCTACACCTGTGTAGTTATAATTGAAAAAACTGCTGGCCTTTTCCTTGCTCTGGGAACCTACTCACAGCTCTCCCCTCCTTGGACCCCATTCTTACAGACAAGTGGTACAAAATGAGTACTTATAATACTTCTGCTGCTGTACTTGGGGACAAGTCAGCAAGGCATTCTGCAGTGGAGCAGCCTAGGAAATCCCATTGGGGGTCTTCTCACCTTCCAGCCCAAGGGACCAAGGAGGGGTTTTCCTATGTTGATTTGACCTGTTATGTGACTAAATGCCTTGACCTAACCTGCCTGCCTAATTAATGCGCGCTCACGGGAGTTCTGTTTGTGGAAAACCCCTTTTTCCCTGAGAGGAAAGGGCACTGTCCTATCCACAGGTCTTTTATGCCGGGTTTTATGTAAACTTGTAATAGATGAGGATTGTTCTGTAGTGTATATACTTTCTATCAGTGAACAAGAGATTCTTTCTCCTGTCTGTTGACTCTGCCTGGGGCGATGGTGCAAGACCCTCAGCTAAATAGAATTCGGTCAGATGATCCCAACTGTAGGAGCTTGTAAAAGACATCTGTTTAAGTTTAAAATAAACAATTAACACGGGCACCCAGACAGAAGAGTATTGCTCCCAGTGAGATTAAAATCTGTCTGCTGCTGCAGAGGTGCTTTGTATTTCTCTCAAATTCTTGTAAGATAGAAATGTAAAGAAAATTAAGATTTGACTCTTTTGCTCCCTTTAAAAGGCGCATTCATTACCCAGTTACGTAGTTACGCTGTCCCATGACCCTGGATTCGTTTACTCTCTCTGAGGCTCAGAGGGGACTCTCCTCTGTTGCTATTTGGAAATATTCTTATCTAAGAAGAAACTAGTCCAAGTAAGGTTTTGATGATATGCTGATTTTCAAAGAGGCAGATGATGGATGACTAGAAGCTTGACTTTAGACATGGCATAGAAGAGACTGGAGAAATGGCCTAATAAGCACTTGCTGCACAAGTGTGAAGACCTAAGTTCAAATCTCCAGAACCCATGTAAACAAAGCTGGGGTGGTGATGTGCGTCCACAGTCCTAGTCATATAGTGAGTATGGGAGACAGAGACAGGAGGTCCTTGGAAGCTTTATGGACTAAACAACAAAGGGATCCTGCCTCAAATGGTGGAAGACAGGACCGACATCTGAAGTTGTGGTTTGTCCTCCATATGCGACCACACTTGGCCACACTCTGCATGAATACACACATAACATGCAGCAACACACACACACACACACACACACACAGGATTCCAAAGATACAGGCAGAGTTGTCCTTCATAAGACTGTTTGTGACAGGGTCAGGGCTGGGCAGAACGTGATAGAAAGCCATGGACAGCTGCAGTGGATGACTGTGTGATGTCCCAGCAGCACCCACATGGCTTGCTAGGTTTTCCAGGGACTCTGCCTGGAGGGTTGTTGAACACAGCACTAAATCAGCAAGGTCAGGTGTCAGGAACAGCTCAGGAGAGTGCTAGGAAGGGGCTAACTACTCTGGGTTGAGTGTAAAATGGCTCGTGTAGGCTCTTGTATTTGAACACTCGGTCCTTGGCAGTAGTGCCCTGTTGGGAGGTTGGGGAGCCCTCAGGTTATGGAACTGAAACGTAAAAGCCACAAGGGTGAGCCTTTTATTTTTATTTTTTACTTTTACTTCTTTGGGAATTTCACAGTATATTTTTATCATATTCTTTCCCACCCCCTAACTTTTTCTAGAGTTTATTCCCCCTCCCCCACCCACCTAACTTCATGGTTTTTTTCTCTCAACAAAAGCAAAAGAAAGGCCATGAAAACCTGTGTGATCTGATTTGTGTCGGCTCCTGATATGGGCCATCCCAGGCTGTGGTTGACATAGTCAGTGTCACTCCATTGAAGGACACTGATTTTCCCTCTTTGGCAGTGAGTCTTAAGGGCTGCCCCCAGCCCTGCTGCCTGCCCCACTTCTGTTCGTGATCTGGAACACAGCACCCAACGCAAAGTGCCAGTCAGGGATTTGGGGGCCAAGTGTTTGCCTTTAATGAGGTCTTGCATGATACCCAGCTGCCCCAAACTCCCAGGCTCGAAGGGATTTGTCTTCCCTTAGCCTGCCAAGTAGCTGGGCAGCAGGGTGAGCGCCGTTTCCACTGTGGCATGGTTCATTCAGAAGGGATTCTCACCAATGGAGGAATCTCAGGCCGAGGCCGAGGCCCTGTGTTCTAGTCGAGGGATAAAGGACTTACGTGGGCATAGTTTCGGGGACCATGGTTGGGGGAACATGCCTCCTCATTGTGACAGTGGGAGCTGCTTGCTCACGCCTTGGCAGACATTACACAGCTGAATTCTAGTCCTTCCACAGACCTGATGATTTCCTTCAGAGGTTTCTTCTGGGGTGTGTGTTGAGTCTGTACGTGTGTGCCAAAGGCTGGATGTAGGGCATTGAAGAAAAAAACCCTTGGTTCTTACCCTCAGGGAGCTTGCTGTTCTGCACAGGAGACAGAGGAGTAAATAAACAATTACAAATATAACCCATAATGTTCCTGGAAGAACATTAAATTTAAGGGCTATCCTCAGACAGGGTTGGAGGAGGCGCTGTTTCCCATGGGAGGAGTAAGGGAGAGCTTTCAGAAGAGTCTTGGTTCCTGGCAGCTGGTGAGGAGTGGAGGAAGGGGTGCCAAGCCCAGGCAATCGAGAGAGCGCATTTAGGGGAGAGGGGAAACTTCTTCAGGGAGCTGTGATAAGGCGGTTCATGCCCTGTGGACTTCAGGTCTCATGTAGCCCAGGCTGGCCTCAAGCTCAATATGTAGCCAAGGATGATCTTAAACTGCATCCTCCTGCCTCCACCTCTTCATGCATGCACCACCATATCTAGTCTTAGATGATGCTGGGATTGAACCCAGGGCTTACTAGGGAAGTGCGTTCTCAACTGAGCTACAGCCCCAACCCCTGTAGCATCTTCTAGCTGCAAGGAGAGAGTCATGGGCTTGAAGCTTAGCTTGTACCAGCAGAGCGGGAGGCTGAGCAGGAGGGTCAGTGCCTAGAAAAGGAGGAATGGCAGGAATATGGATGCTTCAAGGACGGTTAGGTTGTGACCTGGCTCTCCTGAGGTGGAGCAGCCTGAGGGAGCATGGAGGGGACTGAGGTTGGCATGAGAGTAAGAGCCATCTATGCAGACTCTCTTAGATACTGAGGAAGGCTCACTGGAGCTTTGTAGTGAGGAGGTCTTAGGAGCAGGCTTGAAAGTGGAGTTGGAAGTTCTGAGAGGCACCAAATGGAAGGAGGGTGTTTGGAAGTTGAGCGGAGGGGATCATAAAGCTACTCTGGGGTCACTGGAGGTGAGAGGTGGGGTGTGGAGGAAGAGAGGAAGTCTAAGGGGGCTGGGAGGAGCAAGTGTTTGGGTAGAGAGAGTGTAGCTACACAGATGTTGCGGGCTCGGGCATGGAGGCCTAGCTGAGGCCGGCAGGATGAGTTTGTAGGACGACAGCTTGTTAGTGTCGATGGTTAGCACCAAAAGCAGGCTGCAGTCATTGAAATGAAGGCTCTCCTCAGATGAGAAGCTACATGGATGAGCATACATGTCTCTCACAGCCTTTTGCTGTGTCAACATGGATGCTCGTTAGTATAGGTTTTCTTTAACAAGATTTAAAGGCAATTGCTTTAGAATGTCAGTGTGTATGTGGTATGAGTCTTTTATGGAAGGACCCATTACCACAGTTCTTTTCTTGAGAAACTGGGGCACATGGGACCTGTTGAACACATCTCAAGTTCTAGGGCTGGACTGGTAAGACAGCTCAGCAGCAAGTAAGGCATCACTACCAACCCCGGTGACATGAGTTCAATCCCTGGAACCCACATGATGCTCTGAAAACCGATTGCCAGAATCTGCCCTCTGACCTTCACACACACAAGTGGCCTTGTACAGTGCACACCATGTAAATGTTATTTAAAAAATTAAACTCCCCAGGCGGGGAGGCCGTTATGCTGGTCTGGGGTGCAGCATCATACCTGCCCTCCCAAGCTCTGTGGTGGCCTGGTTAGTTTTCAGCACACTCCAGGAAGGAAGTGGAAATGCCTCAGGACCTTTCTCCTGAAGTCTCTGAAGCCCTTCCGCCTCACACACCCAGAAACAGTGTCGGGAATGAACTTGGGCCAGCTCTCCTTTAGGTCTAGACATGGAATCAGGTGACCCATTAAAACCACCTCCAGAGGTGACCAGTGACATGGATGGATCTGGGGCTATCAATTATATTTTGTGCATATATAGTGAATTGTTTTTAAAATTAGAGACCAGACAGTGTGCATTTTGGGGGGGGGGGTGAGTTTTATTCATGAACTGATACTGTGTGCTCATCCTGTGTTTCATTCTATGTGTGGCTAGGAGTGGCTGAGTTCTTAAGAGTGTACTGCCCAACGCTGGTGTGCCCTGCAGTCTGTCTGTGCTGCAGGGAACATCTCTGCTGAGTGTCCTATGGAATGGAGAGGTGGCCTCTTCTGCCCATTTTATAACAAAGCAACCTTAGGAGTAGAAACCAGGAGGCAGGAAGCTGGAAATAGAAACCTGGTCACTCTCGTGCCCGTGCCTGGTTCATGAGAGAACTCACTCGCCTCATGATTGCTATCAGCGGAAATTATTTCCCTTAATCTCCTGGGAGCGTGCTTTAATATTTTTATGCTTGCTTAATGATAATTTCCATTCTGCCTTTTTTAATTAAGTAAAAATGAAGACTATCCTGGCTACTTCTGGAGACTTCACGGGTCTTTCCTTATGTGTGACAGAAATATGTGTAGCCATGTCATGAAGAGAACCGAGATGGGCTGACAGAGCTGACTCCTCACTGGGCTCATCATCCCTAGGAGTCCAAAGGTTCTGGAGAGCCATTGCTTTTCAAAAGCAATGTGGACATTCAGAGTCTTTCCTACTTACTATGTGCTTTTGCTCTGTAGTTTTATTAGTAGGTTTAAAAGTACACTTCAGAGGGCTCACAGATTGTCATCCACAGGGAATGATACCTTCCTGTCAGAGCCAGACCTGAATGCCTACCAGACCAGTGCAGGGATACAGATGAGGCATACCAGAGGCCACCAGGGCTCTACCTGCAGGGAGGGCTGAGAGGAAGACGGAAGGGGCGATTGTGACTCAGGGCTTGCATTCAGGTTTTTAGAGATGTCTTCATGTGGTCCTGCCTTCTCGAAGGAAAGGGGTGTTTGGAGGCATGACCCAAGGATGGAAGGGAAGGGAACTTGATGTATAGAGATACAAACTCTTGGTCAACTTTGACATTTACAGCCACCATTAAACACGACAGAGAAGGTAGGCTAATGGCTCCCAGGCTGCCATCAATCACTGGGAAGGAAGACAGTGGACTTCCTGAGGCAGTCCCTCCCTGTTCCTTTCACTTGTGAGGCTTCTTGAGGTCACCCACTGATGCCATAGTTTGTTCTAAGAAAGTGGGTGGGGGAGTATGAATATTGTCCCCCTGTGTTCTCCACAGCAGCCTTGATAGCCAAAAGATGGACACAAGCCAAAGAGTGGCAGGCCTAGGTATGGTAGTATCCATGCAGGGGAGTGTCATTCCGCCTTTGGAAGAAGGGGCGTCACCCCGGGACGGATACTGCCATTCTACCTCTCTTCCTTGCCTTGCATGGTCAGATGAAGGGATGGGAAACGTAAGGGTGGCGGCCGGGGGCCGGAGGAGATGGGAAAGTGGTATTTGGTGGGGACAGAGGGTGCGTGTCGATGGAATAGGGATCTCACCATAGTAGCTCAGGACGAACAGCACAGCGTAACTGCGGCTCAGACTGTGGTAGAGCCTGGAGGAAGCGCTCACCCACCGTTCTCTTGGCTGTGTTGAATTCCCTGCCTTGTGCAGAGTTATTTTACATTCCCATGGTACAGTCTTTCTATTGGGCTGCAGTTTCCTAAAGACTTGATCACATTGTGGAACACATGTCATCTCTCACTTGCTTCTGAGACTCTCTGATGATGGCACCCCAGAATTCTAGGGGTGAAGCTACCCCCAGCCCAGCCCAGCCCAGCCCAGCCCAGGATTCTTAGGTTTACCTCTTACAACCCCCAGTCATTTCTTCTCACCGGAGTAAAGCTTAGATTGCCCCCCACTTTGGCAAAGTCACTTCCCTTTGGAAATAAGCTTTGAAGCCGAAGGTAAAAGAGCCTGCTTTCAGCAGAAGCAGCTGGAAAGAGCTTCGCTTCTTTTGAAACAGTCTTCAGGAGGAATGGTGAGAACTTAAAAGGGGCAGAAGGGACACTGGCGCTGTGTCCCTGGAGTAAGTACTAAGGGGCTCTGAAGTAGTGTGATGCTCAGAGGCTCTCAGATACTCTTGGAAGCCAAGTGCTTGCACATATGCTAATTATGTGACTTGATCATGATATCTGTCAAAGCATGGCACTGTTTCCCTATAAATATGAAGAGGGTGTGTGTGTGTGCGCATATGTGTGTGTGCATGTGTGTGTGCATATGTGTGTGTGCATGTGTGTGTGCATATGTGTGTGCATGTGTGTGTGCATGTGTGTGTGTGCATGTGTGTGTGTGCATGTGTGTGTGTGTGCATGTGTGTGTGTGCATATGTGTGTGCATATGTGTGTGCATGTGTGTGTGCATATGTGTGTGCGCGTGTGTGTATGTGTGTGTGCATATGTGTGTGCATATGTGTGTACATGTGTGTGTGCATATGTGTGTGTGCATATGTGTGTGTGCATGTGTGTGTGTGCGTGTGTGTGTGCATATGTGTGTATGTGTGTGTGGAGAGAAAGAGAGACTCCAATCATCTCCCATGGTGGTTAGGGCCTGCTTCTCTGTGTGTAATATAGACAGCTCGCTGCAAGGTAAGTGAGTCTTGCCTAGACGAGCTCATTATGTTGGTCTGCAGACTGGCTCAGCATAGGCACACAGCAGGGAGTCACCAGCAGAAGGGGCAGGAAGTCCCAGTGAGGGGACAGGATGGCGAGACAGCCCTCTGTCCCTTCCAGCACCCCTCTCTCTGAAGGACACCCCTCATGCTTTCCTGGATGCACTGGAGGGCTGGTTTGGGAGGTACTGTGTGCGTCTTTTAAGAACAGGACCCCAGACATATCCCCATCCCTTGTCTCTTGGCTCTGACCCTGTGAGAGCTTCACTTTCTCCATCTGCAAAGTGAAACTCAAGGGCACTCACCTTGAGGTGCTCTGAGAAGTTAACACTGCACTGTCAGCCATAGCAGAAGGCTTGGTACATCCATCTCATACCCCTGAGGACCAACACAGAATGGTTCTGATGTCCTTCCTAAGACCTAAGTGCTGTGTTGAAGACTGTGTGACTCTCTTTCTGCCACACCTGCCCCCTGGAGGGACTGACAGGGTTGCTTCTGAACCTTACCTGTATGGGAGGTCCATGTCTCCTTAACTGACTTGTGACATTTCAGCATGCATTTTATTGTATAATGGCTGAAACAGAGGCACTGAGTTCTGAGAACTCAGGAAACTGAGTTCTTGATGGTTACAAGGCCTTAAAGTCCAACCTGATTTAACAGTTCTGCATCAGGATGGGCCTGCTGTGTCTCCACCGCCTCAGTTTTACAGGGCTTGGAAACCAAGAGACTGAGCGGGAGGCAAGAGTCAGCAGCAGGAGCAGCTGTGATTGTAGAAAGGTGGAGACAGCCTTTTCCCATTGGCTGTACAAGGAGCAAGCTCCTGCACTCTCAAACAGATTAGATACTGCTCACTGTTGGGGCTAGTGCAGACTAGAGGGTGTGCCTGCCTGGGCAGGATTTCCCACCCAGGTTAATGACCTCAGGTTCACCCCCACACCAGCTGGGGTTCACCCCAGGCTGGGCTGGGGGCCTCTCCTGCCTGTGGCACCCGGAGAACAGCATTCACTCCAGTCTGTTGTGTAATTAGCTCTTAACCGTGTCTGCCAATCAGATCGTTCACTGGCCTCATGGCCCTGCCGCCTTGACGCATGCAGGGTGTGTGGCTCATAAGCAAATGAAAGTTTAACTTCTGGCGATTTTTTTTTTTTTCTTCCCCACAGAGCTAAGGGAGGCTGATGGAGGGTCACGCCCGTTGACCTTTTTCTGTGGTGTGTGCTGTTCTTGTCTGCCTGGCCTGGTTTCAGACATGCCGATTTCTTGGTAAAGCTACATAAAACCCATCTCACAATCGCCATGTTTCCTTTGAGTACGGCTAAGTGGTATTTCTCCTTGCATCTTAGCAATCTGCCCGTTTCCAGACTGGGGGCCTTATTTCCCATTATTGTCTTTCGTCTTTCCTCTCAGCTCTATAGCACTTACTGAGGCTCTAGAGACATGGTACTCAGCCGTGAGTCTTGACCCCTTTGGAGGTCCAACAACCCTTTCACAGGGGCTGCATATCCGATATCCTGCGTATCAGATGCCTACATTATGATTCACAGCAGGGGAAAATTGCAGTTATGCAATAGCAATAAAATAATTTTATGGTTGGAGGTCACCACAACATGAGGAACTGTATTGAAGATCACAGCATTGGGAAGGTTGAGAGCCGCTGAGCCTGACCCCACAGAACATAGGCAAAAGTTTCTATAGGTATGGAACACCCATCTGCTGCCCAGCCCCCATTAGAAGCTGAGCTCCCATGACCTCATCGGCCCATATTCCTATAATGCTAACCTGCATCTGAAGCCCTGGCCTCTGAATATTGAGGAAAGTCCTGACCATCATGTGCTACTTAGAACAAGGACCTGAGTCTCATATTCTTCCATCTCTTCGTATCTCCATCACCTGAAACTGGACATTAGTGCCTTGTGGTGATGGGAACAGTGACAGCTTGCTTGGTGTCTTAGTTTGGGTTTTACTGCTGTGAACAGACACCATGACCAACTCTTATAAGGACAATATTTAATTGGGGCTGGCTTACAGGTTCAGAGGTTCAGTCCATTATCATCATGGCAGGAAACATGACAGCATCCAAGCAGTGATGGCTCTGGAGGAACTGAGTTCTATATCCTGTTCTAAAGGCAGATAGAAGACTGGGTTCCAAGCAGCTAGGACACCGGTCTTAAAGCCCATGCTCACAGTGACATACTTCTTCCAACAAGGCCACACTTCCAAATCGTGCAACTCCCTGGGCCAAGCATATTCAAACCACCACATTGCACTCCCTGGCCCCCATAGGCTGGTTCAAACATGAGTCTATGGAGGCCATACCTAAACATAGCATAATGAAAAATACATATAGTCTCCATAGTCTCTGGCAGTCTCATCAGTGTTAAAAGTCCAAAGTTCAAAGTCTCTTCTGAGATTCATCCAATCATTTAACTGCAATCCCCAAAGCAAGACAGAAAATCAGCAAACTCCAAACTCTACATCTCCTCTCTGATGTCAAAGTGCACTTCAGATCTCCAACTCCTTTTTCATCTTTGTTGACTGCAACAAACTTCTTTCTCCTGGGCTTGATCCACTCCCTGTTAGCAGCTTTCCTCAGCAGACATACCACGGCTCTGGCATCTCGAACATCTTGGGGACTCCAAGACAACTTCAGCATTACAGCTTCTTGTTCCAATATCTGGGATCCACACACGACCTTCTGGGCTTCTCTAAAGGGCTTGGGTCACTTCTCCAGCTCTGTCCTCTCCAGGCTCTGGTTAACTCCACTCCACTGGTGCTGCTGTTCTTGGTGAGCACCCTATGGTACTAGCATCTCCAGTACCCTGAGGTCTTCTGCTGCACTAGGCTTCACCAATAGCCTCTCATAGGTTCCCTTCATGTACTAAGCTTCAGCTCCTTTGCATGACCCCTTCAATCCTGGGCTGTCAACTGCAGCTGAGGCTGCACCTTCACCCCAACCTTCCTTGGCCTCTCATAGTGCCAGCCTCAGCTCTTCTCCATGACCCCTCCATGCCTTCAAAACCAGTACCACCTGGGCGACTCTTACACATTACCAAGTCCAGCTAAAGCACAGGGTACAACCTTGGCTATCTTTGGAACACAGCTTCTTTGTGCTCCCAGAAAACGCTTTCCAGAAGATTTCATCTCAGTGATGCTGGTCTCTTCTTAATCACTGCTAATTTCTTAGCTCCAGCTAACCAGCACCAATTGTCCCAGTAGTCCCTTCTACTTTTGATTCTAAAGCCAGAGCCACATGGCTGAAGCTGCTGAGTTCTGCTGCTTGCTAGAGCTGGAATTTGGCCTCCATGTTCTGTTAAATTATCACCAGCTTTCTGTTTTCCAACTCCTTCACTGTCTAAATTTGGCTGTCCTGGAACTTGCTCTGTAGATTGACCTTGAACTCAGAGATCTGCATGACCCTGTGTCCTAGGATTAAAGGTGTGAACCACTTTGTCTGAACTTGCTTTGAGATCACCACTCCCTTAATCTATTTATCTCCTTGAATGTAGGATTCAACTCCATTCTACTTCCTAGTGCCCCTTTAATACTTGAACCATATATTTTGTATTTTTTTTTTTCTTTTTAAGCTTGCTATGTTAAATCAAAAACACTCTCCATGAGACTAAACCACCATACAGAGTCTAAACTGGGTTGTTTTGAGACCTCCTTTGTCAAAGCAATTAATTTGATTCTCTTCAATTTATTAGACTTAGCCTCAGGCTGACTCTTCAGACAAGGGTGAAAAGCAATCACATTCTTCACGAAAATACCACAAAAACAGTCTCTAGGCCACATACTGAAATTCTTCTCCTCTGAAACCTTTAGAACCAGGCTTCCACAGTTCAAATCACCCTCAGCAACAAAGTCTTCCATATTCCTACTAGGATAGCCCTTACGCCCCACATAAAGCATTCCACTGCTTTCCAAACCCAAAGTCCCAAAATCTACATTCTTCCAAACAAAAGCATGGTCAGGGATATCAATCACAGCACTACCCCACTCCTGGTACCAACTTCTGCCTTAGGGTTTTACTGCTGTGAACAGACACCATGACCAAGGCGACTCTTATAAGGATGACATTTAATTGGGGCTGGTTACAAGTTCAGAAGTTCAGTCCATTACCATCAAGGCAGGAGCATGGCAGCATCCAGGCAGGCATGGTACAGGAAGATCTGAGTTCTACATCTTCATCTGAAGGTGGCTAGGAGAAGACTGGCTTCCAGGCAGCTAGGATTAGGGTTTTAAAGCCCAACCCTACAGTGGCACACCTATTCCAACAAGGCCACATCTCCAAATAGTGCCACTCCCTGGTCTAGGGACACTCAACCCACCACCCAGGGCTCAGAGGACCATTAATGTTACAGTAGTCCCTAATCCTTATGCCCTCACCTCTAACCTGAGCAAGCCATTCCACCTCCCAGTCTCCATAGTTCCAGTCAGAAGAAATTGAGCCCCACCCATAGTTATCAAAGTGGCATTCTGAGGATCTCAGCAAAGGCTTTTGGAGTTCCAAAAATGGCTGATTTGTTCTCAGTATGTGCTTTGTGCATACATAGATTTCACATATCCTACATAAATATTTTAGCAGTTCTTTTGCAATAAACTTCGCATGCCATGTGTTTACTAAAAGCCAGTGAACACTTTGCATTCATGAAGTTATGTAGCCATCATTGCAATCTGATTTTAGAAAACTTTCATCACCTCCAAAGGAATCCCTATAGTCACTGTTGGTCCCTGTTCCCTGCCACCCTCTGATCTAAATATGCTTTCTGTCTGTGGATTTGCTGTTCTGGACATTTCCTCTAGATGGATTCGAGCTACTGTGCCTCAGCAGAACAGCCTCAAGTTCATTTGTAGCACATCTCAAGACTTTATTTCTTTCTAAGGCTGATTAACATTGCATTTTATTGAACATCCATCAGTTCTCAGGCACATGGACTTGTGTAATTGTGCTGCGATGAACACCCAGGCACTCATGGTGAGTTTTTATGTAGACATGTTTGTATTTATCAACAGCAATGGAACTGTTGGTTATATAAGGTAGCTGCTTAACATGTTAGGGTATCCTTTATATGAGCTTCTGTATATAACATATTTATTTGTATCTCTCTCTCTCTCTCTCTCTCTCTCTCTCTCTCTCTCCTTCCCCCCCCCCTCATATATATATGATTAGTTTTAATGTCAACTTGCCACAATCTGTGGGAGATTTTCTTGGTCATTGATTTAGGAAGACCCAGCCCATTGTGGGTAGCACCATTCCCTAGGCTAGACCCTGAACTGTAAGAGTAGAGAAAGATATCTAAGCAAATAGGCATCATAGGTACAATCATCTCTCCTAGCTGTTGACTGTGAATGTGATTGTAACAAACTGTTTGAGTACCTGCCTTCTTCCAAAATGGTGGATGATAATTTGGAATTATATGCCAAATAAACATCCTTTCTTTCCAAAGTTGCATTGGGGGGGGCACAGCAGGGGAGATCATGGTATCTGTTACAACCATTGAAATGACTGGAACAAATATATATTTGTTCCAATACAATATATTGTATATTATATGTTTTTAAACTACAGTAAAATTAAATAAACTCTTTTACATAGCAAAGCCTGACACAGTGGTCACCTGTGTGTTACTTAACTATGCACTAATTAACTCATGCTGCAAGAGTAGGTAGAATTTATGCAATTAAGTTCCACTTCTCCCATCTACTAAAGTGAATTGGGTCTTGAGATGTTTGAAAATGGTTACCACTGGTACCTACTCATCCTCGCCAAGGGGACCTACTGCACAAGTAGGACCGAAGGAAACAAACGACATGCCAACATTGGCCTTGGACTCAAAGGTCACCCTCACCTTCACATTTTTCCACAAAGATCAAAGGGGGCTGGAAAGATGGCCCAATGGTGAAGAGCACTGGCTGCTCTTCCAGAGGAATGGGGTTCAGTTATTAGCCCCCACATGATGCCTCAACAACACGTAACCACAATTCCATGGCACAGAATACCCTCTCTGACCTCCCAGGGCATCAGGCATATAAGTGGTACATAGACACACATGCAGACAAAAACTCATACAAATAAATATTAAATAATTTAAATATCAAGGAACTTGAAGTTTTATAGTCATGACTGAGCCTTAGGTAATTATTAAAGCAATTATGTTTATAAATTTGGAATTCTTTCATTTGGGTTTTGGGGGCAGGGATTGTTGCTGTTGTTGCTTGCTGTTTTTTGAGACAGGATCTCTCTACATAGCCCTGGCTGTCCTGGAACTCACTATATAGACCAGGCTAGCCTAGAACTCAAGAGAACTGTCTGCTTTTCCCAAGTATTGGGATTAAAGGCGTGTGCCACCACACCCAGCCTGGAATTGCTTTTAATTGAATCTATTTTATGTTTGGAACTTGATGTAAAACTTAGTTTAGGATAGGGAAACATTTAGCTCCTAAAAAGAAGTTTGAACACCAGTTTCTCAGCTGACTTGTAAATTTCAAGCTTGGATTTTGGTCTCATTTTACCATGGCTTGATCTTCTGCAGGTCTGATGAAGTGTTTGTGTGCGAGAACACTTGCTCATGTGCACTCCTGTGTACACTCTTGCCTGCTTGCCTGCTTGCTTGCTTGCTTGACCCAGAGCTCACTAGTTTGGTGAGCCACCTTGCTCCAGGAAATCCCTTGTTTCTTCCTACCAAGTGCTGGGATTACAGGCAGGCCACTACAACCACCATGGCATTTTTGTGGGTGCTGAGGATTTGAACTCTGCTCTTCATGTTTGTATGCCAAGCTCTTTACCTGACACTGAGCCATGTTCTCAGCATGCCCTGATGAAAAGTTCCCCATCCTGCTTCTCTTTTCCAGCTCTGACTGCAGAGTTGTTCATGCTGTACTTAAAGATCTATTGAAACCTTGTACATACAACGTGCTAGTCGCTGAAGGAAAGACCAGATGACCCATCTTTAAGGTCCCTGTAGCCAGGTTGGAGATAACTATAAGATTAGGGTCACCAGTGAACCTGTTCTTAGGAGTTAGTATTTCCAAACATTGTAAGACTTTAGAAAATGCCAAGGACAGCTTCCTGGAACAGGTGGCACCGTGCTGTGTCTGAGGATGAAGGTGGCATTGTGGTAGATGAACAGAGGATGCTACCAATTCTTTTGAACTAGGATTAGGCTGCCTGGAGCATCTTTTACCCCTGAGGCCACTATGAGACTAACACTTCAGTGCCTGGTCCCAGTTCAGCTTTTGGCAAAAAGAGATAAACATAAGAGGCCATAGAAAAGCAGGCATTTCGTTTTACAAAAGGTTTCCAGAAAGGAGCTGAATGTTCCAAGTCCCTGGATAGGAAACTCTGGGGGCGAGGAAGAAGCGTAAGGTGCTGCTCACTGCACTGCAGTCATCTGAACAGCTTCTAGAAAATTAGGATTTACGGAGCTCCATCAATTTCAGATTTGCTATAAATAATTGCCTGCTGTTTCCGAGCTGTCAAAATTCATTTCTGCTGCTGAAGGTTCTTCAGAACAGAGAAAGGTCATACTAGGAGCTAAGAGAGATGTGTGTGTGTGTGTGTGTGTGTGTGTGTGTGTGTGTGTGTGAGAGAGAGAGAGAGAGAGAGAGAGAGAGAGAGAGAGAGAGAGAGAGAGAGAGAGAGAAGCGCCTTTAATGCTGGTGTCCTCACCAAAAGGGGCTGCTTTCCCAACAGTCAGTCAGACCATTGTCAGGCTTGGGTATGGAGCAAGAGGGACACAGAATGAAACTGGCTTCTGAGGAAATCCGGAGCTGGCCTAACCATTCGACTGGGAGCTTATTCACCCCTGGGCTCCTGTTCCTTCTCCTTCTTGGGACTAGACTTTGTTCGAAGACATCCCATGCTTCACACTCACTTGGGGTCCTTTCTTGTTGGAACTTCCTGCCCACAGTCTGGGCCTCCGCTTCTGGCTACATTTTGACTATCCTTTAAGCCTACCCTGGCCTGCCTCCTCCACACTTAGACTGTTCTGACCTTAATACCTCTTGGGGATGTAGGATTCCCACGACCTTCTTGCCTGACTTGGGGAACAGAATACTTGATTCCTGGAATCTTAACACCCCCTTAGAGCATCTCTGACCTGTCCTCGAGCTTCTTGGGCTTGCTTTCAATCTGGAGGGCCCTTGTCTTTACAGGTGACTCTAGTCTAAAGTCTACTTAAGTGCTGTTCCTTCTCTCGTATTTCCCTCCTTGCCTTTGACCTGTCATGGCTCCCACTTGTCACCTCTGCCACCAAAGGGGAATCTGGTATGTTCTGTACGAAGTATAGTGCTCTTTATCCATCGGCTCCATAAGACCTGTCTGGATCCCGGCTTTCAAAGCCAATGCATTTGCTTTTCCTAGTTTGATTCCTCTGCATGTTTGACCAGTGTGTGTCCTCCAATCCCAGGCAGGAACCTTCCCTCCTCAGCAGCTCTGAGCAATTTATAACACAGCCAGTGACCCTGGACCAGCCTCTGGATTTCCTGATACTCAAAAGGATCCCAGGCATCAGGGCACATGCTTTTTAATCCCAGCTCTGGGTAGGCAGGGGCAGGCTGATTGCTATAAATTCCAGGCAAGCTGTCTCAAAATGAAACAAAACAAAATAAACAAACAATACCATCAATCTAAAAAACCAAAAGCTGAGAAACTGGGCAGGTACCTTCAAAGTGACACGGTGCCTTGTCTTCTTGTTTCTTAGCCCCTTGTCAGAGGGGTTTGAACTTGTCCCAGAGGGAATCACTATGGGCTTCCACTGATAGTCCCACTCCACTCTGATAGAGGCTTTCCACAAATGTCCCGTGTCACATTTGCAGGGCCTGGGTGCACAGGGTGGCCTGCAGAGGCTGACAGTGAACGCCTGGCCAGGTAGTATAAATCCTGTCACAGTTGTTTGATCTAAACAGCTAGTACTTGCTGCGATGACTTCACACCTGATTTTCCAGGATTTGGCAGGTCTGCTGAGAATCCTCAAAGCAAGAATAGACTAGCTACACACCATTTGTATTCTCTGCTGACAGTTCAAATCTTTCTTAACCCGCCTACAACAACCTAGAAACAGATCATATTTGAACAAGCCAGTCGACGACTCTTAGTATTTTGATTTTAATTTGATTTCTTTGCCTGATTCATCAGCCAGAGACTTAAAAAATGGGTTTGAAATACTTTTTTTTTTTTTTTTGGCTTGTTGTCATATTTTTAAAAAAAATTAAAATCCTAACCATTTCTTTCATTTTTAAAAACTTTGAGATTATAATATAATTACAACATTCTCCTTCTCTGTCCTCCCTCCAAGCCCTTCCGTATACCCCTTCTCTCTGAAAATTCATGGCCCCATTTCATTGTTATTATATGTATATATGTATATACACATATATATATATGTATATATATTTCTAAATGTAACCTCCTGAGTCCATATAATGTCACCTGTTTATATGTTTGCAGGGCTGACTGACGTCGGCTAATCAGTTGGTGCACTTTTCCCTGGGGAATCTTCTCTTTTTTATAAAACCAAACCTGCTTTTCTTCCTTTATGAGGAGGAGCCCAGTAGCCCTTGGGGGTTTGTGACCACTGTTGTCTGTATTTGGCATGGCTCTGAGTTCAGGAGAGTCCACTAGAATCTAGGAAGGAGGTTGATACGCACAGTAAGCCAGCTAGGAGCCCTTTGCCCATATGGCTGACTGGCAGGAGGGTGTGGGCTTGGCTGAGACTGTTGATCCAGCGCACGCAGAACATCAATGTCCTGTCAGATTCCAGCTACACTGAGGCTTCTTACACTCTTGTTACTAGGTGAGCAGCTGGGGGCTGTGCTCAGTTTGGAGCACTTTTGATGAAGCTTAATATCTATAGCAACAGGACAAAGCATGCATTTGATGAATTCAAGCAAAGGCCATTTTGCTTTACAACTTAAGTCCTGTCTCAGGGAAGTGATTTGACTTCGGCTAAAGGTCCTCTGGCATCTTGTAGCACATGACCAATATGAGCTTAACTTCCTTGCTGGATGCAGCACAAGCTCAGAAGGCTGTGGCCCCCAGTAGTTTAAAACCCTCAGAGAAAGAAGAAGCAATGCCGCTTCTAGATTTGATTTTGCTTTGAGAGCCTAGTCCTTGCAAAGCATCACTGTCAGAAGTGACGCGTGAGCGATATCAGGTGTAGGTTTATATACAGATCTGTACTGAGGGGCTCCTTGCAATAGCAGCTTCCACAGTAAACCAAGGACAAATGGCAGCCGTGTGCTTGGTTTTAGGAATACTACAACCATTTTGTAGAGCAAAGACTGTCCCTGATGCAGGGTGCATGAGCCCAGGCTTGAGGCTTGTTCTCAGGAAATAAGAGATCTTCCCACATCTTACAAAGGGACTTCTCAGCTGCCCAAAGTCCTGCTCTGGCTTCTAGGTTTGCAAGCCTCAAGCCTTGTTGACTGAGCTTTTAAAGTCTTTGATTCTGTTAAGGAGCCCGGGCTTGAAAGCTTCCCTAGTATGTAAGGTAAAGGTGGGATTTTGCTTTATCCAGACCCACCTTTCCTCACTGAGCAGTGGGAGACTTTCCAAGAGTGGGTTCTGGGCCTTGTGAAACAGTATGCAGGCTCACTGATTAGAGAGGAGAAGTTTGAGAATACCTACCCTCTGCCTAATGAAGTTCTGTAGCCAGCCAGGCCTGATTGAGTACCTACTGCTTGCTGAATCTGGTCCCTTCCCAGGAATACCCAGGAGAGGATGGCACAGCCCTTTTCTAGGCAGCTGTGGTGGTTTGAATGAGTGAATATGCGTGGTTCCCAGTTGGTTTCCCAACTGTTTGGGAAGGATTAAGAGGGATGGCCTTCTGGGAGGAGGTGTGTCACTGGGGGTCAGCTTGGATGTCCTCAAAAGCCCGTGCCATTCACCGTGAACTCTTTGCCTGGTCCTTGTGAGCCAGTATGCGAGCTCTCAGCTCCTGCTCAGGACCATGGCTGCCTCCTGCTGCCATGGTCCCTGCCACCGCGGTCATGGACTCACCCTCTGAAACTGTATGCCCCAAATAAACTAAGTTGCCTTGGTTGTAGTGTCTTATCAGAGTAATAGAACATTAACTAAGGCAGAAGACCTCTGTCTAGTCTTGTTTAGACTTGTGGGGCAGTGGGGAGAGGAAGATTTCTCAATGGACATATGATAGAACTCTACGGCAGATAAATTATATGCTTGATAGTCTTGAGCACACATTAAAAATTGGTGTCATTTATTTTTCATTATAACAACCATCTGAACAGATGTGAGCATCATGTCCTCGGCTTGTCACCCGTTTATGTAATTAACTAAGGTCTCTGCCCTCACATCTCACATCTGTGAAGAGATGACTGTGTACTCCAGTAGCGCATACTCATAGCTAGGAATGTTGTGTAAGTGGGTTCCAAGCAGGAAGACAGCAGCTCAAAGCAGGAAGTGTCTGGCCCAGCTGCTCCCCAAGGTCCTGACCTGTCCATCAAGCGGGCGTTTCGTTTCCAGAGAAAACAGACCTCTGTTCTTGTTCTTCTGGTCCTTTGTGTATGTGTGTGACATGCATGGTTACGTCATTCCTACTTGTGCTAGAAACTCACCGGGTTCTCCTTCGCCTCAGTTCTCCAGGCTAAATGGCCTGCTTTCCTTTGCTCATTGACCTTTGTAAGGTCTCCATGCAAGGATGAACGAGACAGATCACTGCTCAGGGGCTGGTTACAATCACTTCCAGTCCAAGTGTGCTGATACAGGAGAGTAAGGGAATTAACTGGAGTGTCACTCACCCTTGACCACAGCAGGATGTTGGAGGTGACCTTCTTCAGTGGGATCAACTGTCCTGCTTATTAGAATCCCCTGATGATTTAAAAAAAAAAAAAAAAATCCTTTCAGCCAAGCCCAGACAAGTAAGACTCTCTGGAGGCAGGCCCAAGTGGCAGATTTTTCAAGGGGGGTTCCAGTGGGTTGGTTTAAGATGCCTTCCTCATTTTACACAAGGACACAAACCAAGGCCCAGGGGTCAACTTCTAGTACATCTCAGCCTGGTCCTAACCCTGGTCAGGGATTTCCACTCCTTGAGCAGTGCCTACTACCTTGCCGTGTTTTTCTAAGAGAGCCACCAAGCTGCCCTGGGCACATATGGCTTCTGTCTTCCCCTCACTCTCTCAGAGTCACTGTTGACCAGGATGGAGACAGCAGTCACTAGGAAGCCTTTCAGAATGGTCAGACCATGGAGCCTACTTGCCCCTAGATGGATAGCAGCTGTTCCTGCCCTAGAAATGGGGGCAGTGGCTCTCTTATGCTTAAGATGCTTTAGAAATTCTGGCCCTGGGTCCTCCTCTTCCAGGTTTATACCCTGGCCTTGTTGTCTACTGTGTAGTTCTCTTCTTCTACCTGTAGTTTCTTCCTCTTAAGTCCTCAATGTGTGCAAATGAATTTATTAGAACGTGGCCACTCTGTCCATCTCTAGGTGCTTGGGGTATACAGTGACAATATACCTTTCCTGTTCAGAGTCTGGTATTCAGTGTGCAGTGAGTAAGGTTTTCAGGACATTAAGTGTGACCCACACTGGGGTCAATGTGGCTGGCATGGTAGGTCCTTGCTATAATTATTAGACAAGAAGAGGACTCGTAGGTGCATGTTCAGTGTGCTAGTCATAAACATTTTGGTTTGGTGACTTCAGCATATAATGCTTGCTGCTCTATTACTGAATATCTGCGGTTGATAAAGTAGCATGCTATTTTGATCCAAGACTAAGTATTCTTTCAGTCATTAAAATACATGAAGACCTTTGCTGGCCAACTGTGCCTATGATAAAGGGATGGTCTGGTAATGTGCTTAGCCTAGGAGACAATGCAGGGTGAAAGCAGCTGGTTAAGATGGCTGCTGCTCTAGCTATCCTCATCCACACAGGCTTCCTGAGGACAGAGGATGAGGGGAACGGTGTTACTACCTTTCTTGGAAGGATCTAGCATGGCAAGGAGTGGAGACAAACACTGCTCATGGAATAACCCTTCTGACAGCAAACAGCTCCTCATCCTAGGAAGTCCGAGACTTGGTGCTGGTTTGTCATGGCCCCGAGTTACTGTTCCTTATAGAGACTGGTACTTCTTGTTTCTCTATCTCAGAGAATAGTCATAAATGAGGGAGCCATGCCCACTGTTTTAAAGGAACAGGTAAACATTCCAAGTTTGAGATTTTTCTTTCCCCTGTAAAGAATTGAAGCCTTAAGAGTGTCTATATGCTCATCTGTCTCTATTCTGTCTATCTCTGTCTCTGTCTCTCTCTGTGTCTGTTTGTCTGTCTGTCTGTCTTAGTTATGCTGCTGAAACAAATTGTCAGAGGCTAGATGGCTTATAAATAAGTGAAATTTGTTTTCTCACACTGGAGGCTGGAAGCCTGTAATCCAGTCTGCTAACTTGGGGTTTAGATTGGTGAGAGTCTTGTTCCAGGTTACAGACAGCTAGCTGACTTTTCCATGTGTCTTCATGTGGCAGAAAGGGAATTGAAGTGCTTTCTTGGGGGCTCTTTATAAAGGCACCAGTCCATTCCTGAGGGTTCCTTCCTGGTGACCTAGGTGCCTCCCGGAGACTCACTTCGTAATACCATGGCATTGAGTGGGGGTGGGGAGCAGAAAACATTTAATCCGCAATGATATGCATGTGTGACTACGCTTGTTCAGCTCACAAGGAAAATACCCAATATGCTGATCTAAAAAGACAGGCAAGTCCGTATAACAGCATAGATGATGTATTCTAACTACCGTGTTCCAAACATTTCTTTTTTTGCCTGAGTGGGAGAACTGAGCTGGATATAGCTTTTCCATAGGAGGGGCTGGGGTCTGTACTTCTGTGGACCAGCTGGGCTTTGTTGGGCAAGCATCTAGAAAGTGGTAGAGGAGCCTGGAGGAGTGGGGGCAGCTCTTGAGTTCAGGTGGCATGTAACCACTCTTCCTTCTGTCCCTATGAAAGGTGTTCTCAAAAGATGAAGGAGCTTGAGGACTTTCAGTGGAATTCCCCAGTGGTTCTGTGGACTTCTGTTTGAAGGTTAAGCCTCTAAAGAACGGGAGTCAAGCACAGGCCAGACCAACAGTCATATTGGTTAAGCTGGTGGGCAGACACCTTATCTTCAGGGGATGAGCCTGGGCTGAGGCCTGGGTTATGTCTGCTCCTGAGCAGTGACCACAGAGCTTGCAGGGACCTGCTAAGGGTGACGTCAGGAGGGAGAGCGGTCCTCAAGGGGCACAGTGGCTGCATCACATTCAGCAAGATACTTTTCAGCGGTCACCCCAAAATGCCGCTCTACACAGCGGGGCTCAGCATAGCAGGATTGGTTGAGACTTCTGGTATCTGTGACTTAGGTCTGCCGAGGCTGGGCTGTATCTAACAGGTGTGTAGGTGTGCACCCCGACTACTATTTTACTTCTAGCTTAAAAGCTTGGAGTGACGCCAGAGATACACCACTCTTCCGCTGACGAGATATGGCAATAAGACAGGGCATGGAGGTGGGGTAGGCACCAGTTTTATAGGTGGCGAGAGTATCAGCAAGTGTCTCTGCTTCTCAGGGAACCCTGTGGAAGACAAGCTTGGATTTAGTTACACACAAGGTAGGGTTTGGTGTGGAAGGAACACATATCTCAGATGGGCTAAGGCACAATGCCTTTTGGGGTGACTCTGCTAGTGGGGACTGCTTATATAGTCAGCTTCTTTATTTCCATCCTAAAGTATTTTTTATTATTTTCAGTTGTGTGTATGTGTGGGGGGTGTCTTCAGAGGCTAGAGACTCCAGATATCCCCTAGTCTCACGTAAGAGCTGGAAACAAACTGAGGCTGCACGAGCTGTCTGTACTCCCGCTGCTGAGCCGTCTTCAGCCCGACATCTCCAATTTTAGAGATGAGAAAACCGAGACTCAAGAATTAAGGTGCTTTCTAAGGCTCTAAAGCCTAGACATGCCTCTTTGCAGAATTATGAGCCTTGTGAATGGGGATGGGAGCACTTACTCTTGAGACGCAGTGGGCTGGGGTGTACTCTCATAATCCCAGCCTGGCACTCTGGACCAACCCGCTCCTACAGGCTGAGGTTCACTTGCCAGCCTTTCTTTTAAGACTATAAATCTTGACACTGTATCTTAACAGATGGTGCACATGCTCAGAGCTGTAGCTGTAGGATGCTGTCATAGAGGCTTCCGGAAGCTGAGCACCCAGAGGTAGTGTTTGTATGCTCCCCCAGTGAATTGGCTACCTACCTCTAAAATAATTTCTGTACCTTGTAAGACGACTGCATTTCTGACAGCTGTGGCTGACTGTTGATGACTTGGCCACATTATGTCATTGTCACCTAACCACATGATGAAGCGGTAGGTCCTGTAGCCACCAAGACAATGAGGATCCTCTTAGGAAATTAGTTAATGCAATTGGCAAGTGGGGATCTGAGACATCTTAAGCTAAAATAGTTTATAGTTTAAAAAAAAAAAAGTAAAAATTGGATGTTCAGTGTGGGGGAAGGTATCTTTGTATGTCGCATTAACAAGCATGACAGGCCATGTGCCCAGAGGCCATGTGCCCAGAGGCCGTGTGCCCAGAGGCCGTGTGCCCAGAGGCCGTGAATCCTTGTCCTAGTAAGGCACCTCTGCCTGGGAGGAACAGCCCCAAGGTTGTCCTTCACGTGCCTGCGTCCACACACGTGTGTGGACAGACCTAGGTACATAAATGATTATCTTCCCACTCAGGAAAAGAAGGGACCATGAGGGAAAATTGAATATCCATCATTTCTAAGTTATCCGATCTTCCCTTCCTCCTCCCTCAAGTCGCTGACTGTGAAGTGGTCTTCGTTTAGATAGATTTATTTAAAGTTACCACCAACTCTTCCCGGCTGTATCTTACCAGATATTTTGAGTTAACTAGTACTGGTTCTTATTTCAGCCTGGCAAAAGAAACTAGATTGAGGGGTTTGGGCAGGCGCACGCAGTTCTTCAACAACCCAGAAAAGCTGCTGTTCTGCGTGATCACGTTGAATATTCGTTGTCTCTGACCTCTGAGGATTGTCCTCAAAGAATCCCTTGTTTCCAGGTCTCTGGGAGTATTATGGGCTTCCCGGGACTAATCTTTTAAATAGCATTCTAGTGATCTTGAGGTTTTTAATAAGATTTGAGGGCAGGAGGAGAGAGCTCGGGTGGTAAAGCACTTGCCATGCAAGCAAGAGGACCTGGGTTTGATACCCGGCATCCACCTGGGCAGGCTGACATGTACCCGTGACCCAGGTGCTCAGCCGTGGAGACAGGAAGCTCCCCAGAGCTAAGCCAACATAGCTGAATCCATGAACCCCAGTCCTAGGAAGACACCTTTGCCTGGAAAAAAGTGTATAATTCTCCTGAAGAGCAGCCCCAAGGTTGGCCTTTGGCCTCTGCATGCATACACTCATGTACACACAAGGACAGACACGGGTGCACAAATGATAAAATATGCTTTCAAAATTGAATATCCATTAGTTCCTAGGGTCAAATGATGAATATTTGAATTCTTAACAGTATGACTAATGCTCAGGAAATTTCTCAATATCCTAGGGATCCTGTGTGTTATATGCAGCATCTTGTCATTTTTTGTCATGTGGAGGCAACTGAAGCTTGAAACAGGTCATCCACTTGTGCAGTCACCACAGAGGTCCTGTCCCTGAGGGGTGTGGTCAAGACGCAGGCAAGCAAGATGGGCCCGGCATCACTGAAGACAGCTGTTGTCTAAATTGTTGTGTTTTGTTTTAATTTTGCTTATTATTACTATGCGGGGACAGGGCTGGTGCATAAGTGACACCAAGGGCATGTGGCTGTTAGAGCCCATCCTCCCGTTGGGACGGAAGTCACAGAGCCCCGAGCCATCTTAGCCGCTCCCGTTTCCTACCTTTCACATTTTGTGTGTTACCTGAGATCCTATACAGTGGCACCATTTCCCCTCCTCACCCTTTCCTCAGAATCCTTTCACAGAGCCCTCCAGGTTTGCCTTCTAAGTCATGCTTTCTCTTCATTAATTGTTGTTTCATGCATATGTGTGTATGTATATACATATACATTCCTAAACACATAAATAGAGCCTGCTTGGCCTCTGAAGTGTTATGGACATGTGCGTGTGTTCAGGGCCGGCTACTTGGTATTGGATACCAATCCGTGTGCTCCTCCCTGGGGAAGACGTTTCTTCCACCCTTCCATATTCGTTAGTTGCCTATAGTTCTTGTGTAGGTAGGGTTGAGGCCTCCTGCCCCCTTCTGCCCCGCCCCACCCGCCCCACCCACATCTCCTGGTGGTACTCTTGCTCAGCTCATGTTACGGCATGGTGGTGAGACTTTATGGTGAAGCTTCTGGCATTTCTAGGAGACACAGTCTCACAGCAGATTCCCTGATGATCTGGCTCTTACAATCTTTCTGTCCCCTCTCCCACCATTTTCCCCGAGCCTTAGTGTGTGGGGTGTTTTTTGTATCCATTGGAACTGGGCTCCACAGCTCTACATTTTGATTGGTTGTGACTTTCTGTAGTGATCTCTGTCTGAGGCAAAGAGAAGTTTTCTTGGAGAGGGGTGAGGAGCACACTTCCCTGAAGGACAGATGTTTAGAGTGTACTTAGCAATTATACTGTTTTTTTTTCTGATATTTGCAGATTTACACAGTTGTTTGATCGGTTTTATTGTACACTATTAACCTCTGGTGTTTGGTCTCTGTAGACGTCGTCTCATCTCCCAGAGATCCTCTTTGGAAACCCTGGAAGATATTGAGGAGAACGCCCCTCTCCGGAGGTAAGTTTTCCATGCCTCCTGTTATGTATAAGAACTGTTAGTATACAGATGATTTTTTAATTCTTGATCTTCCTGATTACATTTTAAAAATAAACATTTGATTCCCAAGGACAAAGAATTCTCAGTGTGGAACCCCAACTCTGAAGACATGTGAAACCTAGGGCACACCCCACTAACTAACACACTGGGGCAGGCACACCCACTAACACACTGGGGCAGGCACACCCCACTAACACACTGGGGCAGGCACACCCCACTAACACACTGGGGCAGGCACACCCACTAACACACACACTGGGGCAGGCACACCCCACTAACACACTGGGGCAGGCACACCCCACTAACACACACACTGGAGCAGGCACACCCACTAACACACACACTGGGGCAGGCACACCCACTAACACACTGGGGCAGGCACACCCACTAACACACTGGGGCAGGCACACCCACTAACACAC